>DWHP01009186.1:0-10289 GCA_018247895.1 Parnassius honrathi | reverse complement strand
TTTCTGCCAAGGAGGGTCGCGTCCGTTTACGGCTTAAAGATCTCTCGTCAGATTGGTAAGCCAATACATAAAGGTGGAGGTTTAGTGGGTAAAAGTCTCCACATAACCACGTAGCATATGAGCATATGAGCATTCCCCACCTCCCTCCCCCGTTACCGAAGGGTTGCCCATATTTTCTTCGGGCGCAAAAAAAAACGAGGCTCCGGCATTCGTGCGGAATCAAGCGGCCGCAACGGAACAAGCAAGCAAGAAAGAAGCCCTCAAGATCCCTATTTAGTGTTAGATTTAACTGCCGCATATTTGTGGTATATAGTTTTAATATAGTGATTTATTTTAAAATCTTTAATTTCAACTCAACCCTTATTTACTAATCAGACAGATGTCAAAGGTTTAGCTTCAGTAGTGCAATAGTAATTCAGTAATCAAGTCATAAGTCCCTAGCGAACATAAATAAAAATACAGTCCATTAGCTCCCATCCACCACAATCATACATAAATTATAACCGGGGATGAAGTCTCCTTTTGAGTATAAAAACTTGTGTTAGAGACTCCACTCTTTCACAGCACTTATATTACTATTTGCATAATCTTTGCATAATAATTAACTATAAAAAATAAAATAAAAACCTAATAATATTCACACCATAGGTATATATACGCGCGCTTGTATCTGTGTGTGTGTGTATGTGAGAGTGAGTGGGTGTGTGTGAATGAGCGAGTGAGTGAGTGGGTGCACGCACGCGTGTGTATGTGTGTGTTATAAACAAATTACATTGTTTCATATTTCTTAAAAGAGCCTTTGTATCATCATAGCTCTTATGAAATAGCCATTTGGTTAAAACATATTTGCAATTATGGTCATTAAGGTGATGAATTTTTATGCTTTTATCAATGTGGTTGTATAAAGTCGCTGACTGTTTTACATATTGCCACCTAGCTAAAACAATTTTAACAGTGACAATTGTAGCCACTACGGTTTTCCTTCTCTCGGCTAAAATACAACGGTTAAACTTTATACCTATATGCAGTCTTAGAAATGAATATAATATTACATAAAAATCTTCTGTAGGGAATCTTTTTGGTTTAAAATGCATAATTTTTAGTAAATTTCTCTGTGCCCTTTCAACATCTAGAAATTTAGTTTTTGTAGCTCCACCCTGCACAGGAATACTATATACTAAGATAGACCGAGCCAAAGCAATATATATTAGGTAAAGTAACTTTTTCGTCTTAGTGTTTTAAATGTACGTGTATTTAAAGTAAGTAGGTTAGTGTTCAGCCACTTAGCAAGGACTTCTTCAGCAGATCTATGAACAGAATACCAGAAGTCACCAGTAAATATTACAGCAGTATCCTCTGCATAGGAGATTATCTTGCCCTTGTTAATGTCTATGTTGGTTAAATTATTTATGTAGATTTAAAATAAAGTAGGACTCAAGACACTGCCCTGTGGATATATCTGATTCATCGCTTAAGTATTCACCTATCTTTTTTACTATCTGCTTGCGATCCTTAAAAAAGTCCATAAATAAATCTAAGTGAGTACCCCTTATATCCATATATTCAAGCCTGTGCACAAGGATTGATTTTATATATTTCCAAGAGATCCTTTTAAGCGGCAGCCTTGGATTGCAGCTTGTAGAAATCATGAATCTTAGATACCTAAACAGACTAGCACCATTTGCTCCGAACATTTTGATAATTCATATATTACACCCCAAGTCATCAATAAAAGAAAGTTAGCAGATACTGCTGTACCAACTTCTTGAACTTCTGGGAGGTAATGTCCAGCTGTAATTATATCAATAGATTAAACAGTTTTATTACTACCCTTGACACCAATACTATTCCTTTTATAAAAAATTTAGAATTTCGACAAGTTTACAATTATGACTTCTTATATTTACGCGAACACTACACATTGAATAAAACTGATTTTACGGATTTTATCGAGTAAAATTTTGACTTTTGATCCCCGACGTTTCGGGTGCTTTACAGTACGAAATTTACTGCCGCACCCTTGACAAAATGCGGCGAGTGATGTGGCGGCGCGACACAAAAACGATCGTATCTAAGCGAACAGACTGCACACCAAGGAAAACTAATTTAAAAAACGCCTCAAAATAAAAAGCAATAGCATAAAAAGGCTTCAATGACGGTATTTAAAGAAAAAAGTTACAGGTTTGCAAGAAATACTACATTTGCTAACAGAAACATCTTTGATAAGTAAAGAAAACGAACAGGTACCGGAAAAGGTAGGAACAGAAGAAAGCGAACTTTTAAAAAGAGACAATTACTCAAAAGTGATTACGAAAATTGCCCAGAACTAAATATTTAACAGAGGAAAGGTGTTTCGCCCTAACACTTGATTATTAACGAAAATCCTATCACTATGGTCGTAAAACTTTTGGAACATGTTTGCCTACACCACGGACATTGACTAAGTGGTACAGTGTCATCAATGGGTGACCAGGGTTTACTCAAGGAGCACTGACGGCATTCAAATTGAGAAAAGAGCCCTGATAAAAAAAAAATATTGTACTTTGGTCATGGATGAAATGAAAAGTAAGCAGTTGATGAAATACCATACTAGCAGCCAAAGGCATTATGCCTATGTCAACTACGGGTTTGATATTATATCAGATAATTTCGATGAAGCTGCCGACGCATTAGTATTTTTATTTTCCGGTATAAACACAGCGTTGAAAGTGCCGGTAGCCAACTTTTTGATTGAAATTGAATTAAAATCTGGGTTTGATCAGCCTTTCAATAACTGGCCATAATTATATTTACTAATAAAACCATAATTTTATATTACACACAAACGCTGTAGTGTGCTTGTATAATGACACGATTCGCGTGAGTAACGATCTTCATGTTCATGTCTTATCTAACACTATTCCGATGATATTCCGAACGTCAGTCTGAGAGAGATTAGAATGGCTCTCCTGCACCTTAAAAATGGCAATGCCCCAGGCGAGGATGGAATTACAGCGGAGCTCCAAAAAGCGGGTTGAACATCGGTACTTAAAGTCCTTTAGAAGCTCTTCAATTTCGTCCTCTATGGTGGCACTACTCCGGAGGCGTGGAGCAGAAGTGCGGTGGTCTTGTTCTTCAAGAAAGGCGACAAAGCTCTGTTGAAGAACTATCCAAATGCAGAGAGGTGTAAGACAGGGTGACGTTATATCCCCGAAACTCTTCACAGCTGCATTATATGACATTTTCAAGCTACTGGACTAGAAAAGATACGGTATTGACATCAATACTGACTATCAATGATGACAATGTTCGTGGTTTGGGCGTGCTGCTAGTAAAACAAAGCTTCCGGAATGCTCGGTTTCACTATACGCAATACAAATATTTTCAAGACCTTTAAGACCAAGATGATTCTTTATAATAGTTTTGTGCGTAGCATTACGGAATACTGCAGTGTTTTTGGAGGCTCCATTTCGCAACACATACTTTACGCTTGGAAAGGGTTCAGAAAAGTTTTCTATGGCACGTAGCGTCATCTGTAGGTAAAGCTTGATCGCTTAAATCGTACAAAAGTAGGCTTCCCGTTTTTAAGTTACTGCCACTTGAAGCATGAAGTGACATTTCAGATTTGATGTCTGTATACAAGCTTTTCCATAATAACGTAGACTGTCCTCCTTTGCTAAATTCCTTCTTCTTCAGAATACCTTCTCGGCTTCCGAGAAAGCCTGTTCAGCCTATGAACACACCAATGCGTAGGACTAAACTTCGTCTTTTCTCTCCCGTTCCTAGACTGAGTAGCCTTACAATGAATGCAGCACATCGGTAGATCTTAATTTTGATTCTTTTGAACATTTTCATAAGCAGATCAGGGACTTTATTACAAAAAAATATCTTCCGTAATTTGTTAAAAAACAACTTAAAATAGGTTTTATGATTTTTCTTTCACATAGAGGTAACTTATTATTATTAAAAGCACGATGTGTTCCCCTATAAGTAGTTATGCACCTAGTTTAAGACATGTTGGAACTTGTATTTTTTTATTCAAATGTATTGTGTTATAACTGTTGGAGAACCTAATAAAAATTGCGAGTACATCACTCACCTTTGATATGTCGACGATATAGTCCTTATGGTAGAATCGCTGGAGGACCTAAGCACTACGCTCTATGAACTCAATAGTGCCCCCCCCAACGGATAGGTCTTAAGATGAACATGGACGAAACAAAGATCATGTGTAACGTCCATGTCACACCTATAACGGTAGTTGTTGGGGGCACTAAGCTCGAAGTTGTTAACGAGTACGTTTACCAAACACACCGGACAAATAGTCCGACTAGGTAAGTTCAATTTCGATTGAGAGATCAATCTACGGGATTCAACTCGGCAGCGCTCGGGAAATCATGACACATCTTCTCCTCAGGTATACCTTAAAACCTGAAAACTAGATTGTATAACCAGTACATGTCGCCAGTAATGACTTACGGATCTGAGACTTGGTCCTTCACTGCTGGCCGTATGAGGACGCACAAGGTCGCTCAACTAGCTATGGAGAGGGCTATGTTCGGGGTTTTTCTGCATGATAAACTTAGAAACGAGGATATCCGTAATAAAACCAGAGTGATCGACAGTCCGCAATAAGACCCATAAGAGCTGGTGTTCTCCAGGGCAGTTGTCTGTCTCCAATCCTGTACGCGGCATACACCAATGACATCCCCACCCTGGCAGGACATCTGCGCGAAGGGGAGGACGACGTCGATCTGACGTTATTTGCGGACGTTAGTGCCTATTTCACCTCGTCTAGAAGAGCCCACATAGCCGCCGCCAGGATGCAACATCTGCTGGACCTGTTGCCACCATGGCTGGATGAATGGAGGATGGCCGTCAATGTTGGTAAGACGACCGCTCTGCTCACTCGTCGCTTCAGTAGATATCCACCACCGCTGACCCTAAGAGGCCAGGAGATAGCGTACCAGAAGGCCGTGACTTATCTTGGATGCCGGATGGACAGGATGCTGCGCATGACTGCGCACGTCGACTTCGTCGTCCGCAAAGCATGATGTGCGCGGGCGATGCTCCGTCCAGTCCTGGCATCCAAGCTACCGACCAAGTCGAAGATAACTATTTATGAACTATATATCAGATCATTACTAACATATACTGTTCCGGCCTGGTATGCGCTCCTGAGCGATCATCAGAAGCGTCGACTGCAGGCTCAGCAGAATTTGTCACTACGGATCACAGTCAGTGCGGGTCGCTACGTTCGGAATGACGTAATAGCGGCCAAACTGAAGATATAGAGCCTTAACGAATTTGTGGCCCGGCTGGCGCGCGGTATGTTCGATCGCGCTGGTAATGGGCCACACGAACACCTGAGCGGCTTTGCGCCGCTACACACACGGCCACCGGACGGGCGACCCTATCCAAGAGAACTCCTCCCTACATAGATTAGGGAGTCGAGTTAATCCCTCAATGCCGCAGAGAGGCCAACTCTGATAAAAATTATTTGTGTATACACAAATAGTGGATAACCTTTTCGTTATCAATTAACCGACTGCGACAAAGTCACTGGAAAAACAAATGCCTTTTCATCGAAGGCACCCAGGACCGGCACACAGTAGTGTGCCGTGAGGAACGTCCGGGTAAAGGGGTTTACCCCGAGGCCCGAAACATGCTGGGCAGAAAGCCCACGCAGAGGGCAACACTGACTCGCAATTTGTTGTCGCGTCCGGACTGCGTTTGCCGCCGTTCACCGTCCACCGGTCGTCGGCTTCCGCCTGGGAGGGAGGTATACAGCGCGTCGCTTCGCAGTGTGTGTACGTACCGTTGGAGCGAACTTGGCTTACGTCGAGCTTCAAAATCACTCCTGACCCCTCCTGGGATGATATATCTCAACACTGCTCTTAACCTAACATGCCGGAAAGTGAGCTCCGGAGGCCCGGTGTTCTGCTGTCAGGAGAGCGCACGCATGTTGGTGACATCGGACCTGCGTCCAGATCCGTCTCCGTGGGACCTTGAAGTCATTGACCCTTCAGTGGATCCCTTTCCAAAGGTGTGGGATACGCCACGACTGCCTATAATTAGGCCATAACCTACACACTAGGAGGGAGCACCTGAGGCCCGGAGTACTGCTATTCAGGAGCACACGCCTGTCGGTAGAATTGGCTCTGTGTCGAGACTCATGCTGCGAGTAATCGTGGGGCTTCGAGACCACTGATCCTTCGGCAGATCCTTCATTGGGGCGCGAAATATGCCAAAGCTAAGATAGCCAACAACACCGTTCCTGAGCGGTTTTCAAGACCAGCCAATAGCGGTGGGCCGTGAGGTTTAGTCGGGTAATGGGGAATGCCCCGAGGTCCAAAACCTGCTGCACAGAAAGCTCATGTAGACGACAACCATTGATCACAATTTGTTCGATATCTCATCAACGGCAAAAGTTCGAAAATTTCTCCGGTTTAATTTCTCAAGCAACACAACTTAACACGTTTCTCAAGACTTTTAAAGAAAATTGCTGTTTTATTCCCAGTGTCGACCCTAAAAGTTAAGGAAAGTGAAGTTAATATACAGTCCACATATTTGATGTCTAGACCGGGACCAAACGTGGACCCGTAATGTCAGGAACCAACCACCTTTTAACCTTTTAGGCGTGAGTGTTTCTGAAATAGACGTTATCGAAGGATACGTTCATTGCGTTGTCTCGAATCCAACGCAGTGTGGCTTAGGCATAGATCATAGACATAGAGATAGATCGACTAGTTAGGAACTGGAAGACTCGCCGGATTACTACAGTGACAACCAGCGTTAAGGATCTTGGTTAATGGTCCTTCGGAATGAAGTGTCATCGATTCAGAAACGCCCACGATCCTCTTTAAAAACGAATGTTAGCATTATATTTTAAGTTTAGTCTATTTTATTCCAGTGTTTTAAGTAAGAATCCTTGGTATTGTCTAAGTAAATTTATACCGAGAATTCAAAAATAAAGTACGTTTATCTACGAGACGGAAGACGTGACTGGAATAACAATGCTTTGGTAGACTTGAGATACTCTAAGAGACTCTGCGTTTAAGTAATTACGAATTGAGTTAAATTAAGCCAAACTTGAAGTATTGTATTAAACGTTTTAATTAAATTTTGATATATTTTGAGGCTATTACAACACTGTGTATTGTTTAAAAGAAATTTGGAAACCGAAAAATTATTGGACTGGTAATCACTATATTACAATATACTTTTGGGTTTTATAATTTTTACGTTGATTTTCTGCATTCAATAATTCATCAGAAAAATGTTCATAATGCTATCCAAAATTGTCTAAATGTACGGTACATTACATCCTGACCATAGAAAGAAAAATTGTGGTAATCCTGTTGATATAACAAATGAATTAATGTAAACATATATATTACGGCTACTGTTCTCCGCCGTAGCAGAGGCTTATGTATTGCAGAGTCTTATATACAAACTGACGTTTTGTTAGGAGGAACAATGTATAGCTCAAAGAACCGACAACCGATGGGAAAGAAAGGTCCTCGAATGGCAGCCTTGTACCTGTAAGCAAAGTGTAGGGCGTCATCTCACTAGATGGAATAGCGACCTGATAGGTAAGACATGCAGGAAGTCGGTGGATGCAGGTGGCTCAAGAACGTGTTTTGTGTGTTTCCTTGGGTAAGGCCTACGTTCAGTTGTATACCTAATAAAGACTTTAATGATAATAATTATGTAGTAAATTTTAATATGAGGGATTCCAGTGGCTGTTATATCTTCTGGCATTTTTATTTAATTAACACGGGGCTATGGTTAACTTTTAACTTAACACGGGGCTATGGTAGGTGCTAATTCAATAGCACAACAATAGCGTTACGTAATAAACAATGCATAATAACGTCCTCTAGGCCGAATTTCGGATTGTATGCGCAAGCAACTGTGCTTGATTATTTTTTTAATTTTTTGGACTCGTGCTCGAGATGCAAACCTGGATCCTCACGATCAACAGCTGCGTTTATGATCACTAGATCGATGTGGTAGATTCTTTTTGTCTTATAATATTGTAGAATACAAAATAAACAGAACAAAACAGATACAACAAAAGAGTAAAATAGAAAAATATTAGGATTTCAAAGTGGTAGAGCCATGCTGCAGTTATATTAGTAGTATAGTTGTAGCTCGAATGGGTCTGTTCGACTGGGGTAGGACCACGCTCTCACAGAATACCAGCGTCAAATAGTAGCTTAATGCTGTTGTGTTTCTTATGGTGAGTGTAGAGAACCGGAGACCTTTTTACAGGAAACGAGGCATTCCACCTCAGTCCTCACGGATGACAATGCATCTGCATTTTGATTCGTAATCGAGGATAGATGTAGATGTCTATGGGCCACAGCAACCACTTACCGTCTTGCTTGTTATGTGCTCGTTTGTCACCCTGTCCTATAAAAAAAAAAAAAATTAAAAATTTTGTTCAACCGGCTACAATACAACCATTTAGCATTATTACTGCTGCTGCGTCCTCAGAAAGTACTAGTCAGATCTTTATTAAATTTATACGGGACCACACCAGAAGCACCAGCTTTCAGATAAAAAAAGAATCATCGAAACACACTAATAAAGACATAGTCGAATTGAATACCTCCTCCTTTTTGAAGTTGATAATAAAAATTGCGATTGGTCAAACCGCCCTCAAGCGTCTAAGAGGAGTTCTGTGTTCAGCTGTGGACTGGAACATGCTGTAATAGATGGATGTATAGATTCATTCGCTTAAGGTCTAATTTCTTTATTTATTAAAAGAAAAATAGGTTATATTTGAAGAAGTTTTAATTAAACCCTTAAAATTTATGGCCGCCGGTGTCAAATTCCTATACCGTAAATAGCCGCCTACACTGCAACATTTACAAGGAAATGTCGGATGACCCATAAACGTCTAAAACGGGCCGCGCTCGCGACAAAAAGTATTTTTGTTATTTTTAACTGTTAAGTGAGTTATCCTGTAGTCTTATTCGATTCAATGTATTAATTAATAATTGTTATTTATATTTAAGGTAGCGTGGTCCTTTAACGTGGTCGAGCCAGCCGGGGTAAGACCATGCTCTCACAGAATACTAGGGTAATATAGCAGCTTGTAGATGATGTGTTTTGTATGGTGAGTGTAGAGAACCGGAGACCCTTTTTACTGAAAACGAGACGTTTCATCTTAGTTCTCAGGGGTCATTCAAGCATCTGCATTTAATCGAGGATAAATGTAGATGTCTAAGTGCCACAGCATCCATTTATGAACAGGTGGACTGTGTGCTCGTTTGTCACCCCTATTTCACAAAATAAATAATAATAATTCTAAAAATATTAGACGATGCACTTTATTCGACGTTTCCGAGTATACGCGCAAGTCACTAGATAAGAAGCAAATTGCAAATGTGTCTCTATAAAAGTTGCTCTCAGTTCACTGTAATCGTTCAAGTACTCGTAATTAAAAGGACTTACATATTGTAGTATTGGTTTTATTTAGTTCATTATTGAGAATTAAAAGTAAATGGTATTTTGAATTTTTTTAAATCATCTTTAAATCAAAATCAAAATGGCACAGTGACAAATGCTTGTCGTAAGACTTATAATACGAAAACAACCCGAGTTCGCTTCGTCGTGAGGAAACTACGTCTGAGAAATAAAATATTTCGAAAATATGTGAACACCGCCAACAGGCACCGGAGCAGAGCGGCGGAATAAGCTCTATACCCCTTAGGAGAAAAGATTTTGCCCAGTATTGAAACGTATTTCTGTAACTATGTAACAAAACTACTAATTTTCCTATAGCGCACTACATGAATTTTCTAATTTTATTATAATATTTGGATGTACCATTGAGGGGATATTATGTTTAATATAACGAAAGATAAAGCAAAGTATTTGGTTAGTTTAAGTCATAAAAATATATTGAACATAGGACTGTCAACCCTCCTCATAGCAAGCTTGATGTTTTACACAGTAATATCGTGAAAGCTGGTCCGTACTGCGCGACCTGGCCTTCGCACAACCTTCATCGAACGGCCTTCGTTAATGCGGTCTCGTGTTCTCTATTCTGTGAAGACTTCGTTTCTATGGTAAGGTTTTTGCAATTGGCCTTCCAAACCGCAGAAGGCTGTTGCCAAGTCTCATCGGGATCGTGCAACGAAACTGGTTTCCAAAATCTTCTGTCTCTAGGAAAGCAGCTGAAATCATCTAGGTATTATGTGTACCTGAAACTATTATATAATACTACTCTGTGTAAAAAGTATCGGGAATATGTCAATAAAAAGACCCGCGTAAAAGAGGTCGTTCTAATTTTTTTA
>DWHP01009185.1:0-10289 GCA_018247895.1 Parnassius honrathi | reverse complement strand
ATGAAGAAGTTTGGCATTATAGAATCAATATGAAATTTTCTATCCTCTAGTGCAATAAAATGTCAAGTTATCCTATGAATAATTATTTATAATCTACGTTCATTTCGTACGCCATTTTCGTGTCAATGTTATTGTGTCGATTTTTGGATTTTCTAGTGTTTTATATTAGTGTTTTATTATAAAATTGTAATATAAAGTTTCATCTTTTACGTATATAATTTCGACTAATATACATTGAAATAATTGTGATTTTCACGCTGCCGACATTAGCTTGGTATGTTCTGTTTTTGTTATCAAAATACAATAGTCTTTTTGTAACGAAGTAACCTGACTGACTTGTATATAGAGAATTTTGTATAGATTTTATAATGCCAAACTTCTTCATAGAAAAGTAGTCTCTAAATATAAGATTTAATGGTTTAAAGTGCTGTGAGTGGATGCGATCGCATGCAACCGCTCGGGATTTGCCGGACGCATGCGACTGCATGGGATTTTAATGAGATTGTAGGGATAAATAGTGTAATTGTTAATTTACAACGACGCATATGGTCTTAAGTGCCAGTTACGACATCTTATTTCATTATTTATTTAAAAAATAACAACGCATATATCGCAACTACTGCGTTAAGACGATACGCGCTGTACTTGGTTAATTTTACAATTTACAAAAACACTGTTAAATGTAATAGTGAAATTAATATAATTACTTTATGTTGCGAAATGATTGTACGAATCCAACGATTGAACGATTCCTAACAGAAATGTTGGGAATTGGATTTCTGGTTTATTTGTTGTTAACATTTTATACCTATTTCTTTCGAGCCAAGCATCACGATTCCCAACGAATGGTATTGTAAGTTGCATGCGTTGGGCACCACAGAACTCACATAGGTGCGCAAATATGGTCAGTCGATCATAATAATAATAGTACTTCACTTTAGTAACCATTTCGCAATATATTTATTTACTCTTTATTGACAGCCTTCAGTAACCACGGAAAGTCCGGCGTGACGTAGGAAGGGGAAAATACGCAAAGTAATTCGGACACTCGCACGCAACTATAAAGTTTTATTTAGATTGCGTGCGCGATTTATCTATCTAATCAATAATAATTATGTAGGCTATTAAACGTCGGCAAGCATTCAACATCAAACGAGTGCAGCTTCTGTACGTAGTACTATGATTTATTTTGTGCTTTAAGCACTTAATGACCACTGAAACTCACGGTTGTGCGCGCATTTCCGTTCGATAAGTAAAAATTGATGTAGGTAGTAATTATTCCTATTTTCTTATCGTGCTCGTGGTGTGTAGACGGTTATAGTCGAGGGGTTTATGTATCACCATTTTGGTGTGACTCCAATTTTATATACAGGAGTAAGCAAATGAAAAAATTTAATTTTTTTTTAATAATAACATTGGCGATGCTAAGGGAAATATTATAAAGAATGTTAGAAAGTAACTCAGTGGATAGCGCAAAAACTCAAACGAATTCCGTAACAATGCTGTTGACCGTTGGGCACAATAGGTGATAACTATATCCATATATGTATAAAATAAAATTAAAGTGTCTGTCTGCAATATGGAAGCAACTGATTTATATTATACTTATATTTTGCTATATACTGCTCTATATTATTATTTGGTTATGTGCATGCCACGCGGGATATGTATGATATGGTACTCTGACTCTTACTATTTTCAAAAATTTAGTCTATCTATCTGTTTGACCTTGTCTTCGGAATTGCTGAACCAATTGTAAAGAAACTTCACGAAAAGATAGAGAGTAATGCCAGCGATCTATGCTATACTTAGCTTTTTATGATTTGATAGAATGAATAGACTGATGATTATCTTAAACCTAAAGAACGCTACATTAATAGATTCTACCGAGGTGAAGCCGGGCGGGTTGCTAACTTACAATAATTTAATTGCATGTATGTGGTTTTGTTTATGGGATGGTATAGGACGACGTAGTGAATAGAGTTATATATAAACGTTTAGTGCTTAGGCATACGAAATACGTGAATGTGTTGATAATGTGTATGGTTGTGTGTGCGCAGGTCGCGATCGGGGTCGCGGGGGCGCGCGCGGCGCTCGCCGTGGTCACCGCGCCGCCGCCGCACGCGCGAGCGCACGCTCTCGCTCACACGGTACGTGTATGTGTTGATAATGTGGCGGTGCGTCCGTGCTTCGTGCGCAGGTCACGCAGCGCACGCTCTCGCTCACACGGTACGTGTGTGTTGATAATGTGGCGGTGCGTCCGTGCTTCGTGCTCCGTGCATGTGTTGATACGTGTATGTGTTGATAATGTGGCGGTGCGTCCGTTCTCCGTACGCAGGTCACGCAGCGCATGCTCACGCTCACAAGGTACGTGTATGTGTTGATAATGTGGCGGTGCGTCCGTGCTCCGTGCTCCGTGCGCAGGTCACGCAGCGCACGCTCTCGCTCACACGGTACGTGTATGTGTTGATAATGTGGCGGTGCGTCCGTTCTCCGTACGCAGGTTACGCAGCGCATGCTTGCGCTCACAAGGTACGTGTATGTGTTGATAATGTGGCGGTGCGTCCGTGCTCCGTGCTACGTGCGTAGGTCACGCAGCGCACGCTCTCGCTCACACGGTACGTGTATGTGTTGATAATGTGGCGGTGCATCCGTTCTCCGCACGCAGGTCACGCAGCGCATGCTCGCGCTCACAAGGTACGTGTATGTGTTGATAATGTGGCGGTGCGTCCGTGCTCCGTGCTCCGAGCGCAGGTCACGCAGCGCATGCTCACGCTCACACGGTACGTGTATGTGTTGATAATGTGGCGGTGCGTCCGTGCCACGTGGTCCGTGCGTAGGTCGTTAGATTGATCAATACCTAATGGAACATTTAGAAACTCGTCGATCACAGACGAATAGGCGCGATTACGAGTAGTGGGAAAGCTGGCGACAAAAATAGGCTAGTTTTGTAATGGCCAATTCAATATGAGTTATTATTGAGGGTGTACATGAGTCAGCAACCACTCGCAAGGTCGGGTAGTGGAACACGTGAAGCCGGCGCACTTTGATGTATGTAACATTACAATATGCTCTACAAGTTTTGTAATAATTGGAAATTGGCAGCAAACTAGTTCAAATTACAAAAAAGAACACTTGCGAAAGTAGTCAGACTGCATTGTTGTGGAACGCAGCGAGTCAGCAAGCCACATAAGTTGTCGCTATAACGATATTGGTGCAGGAATTTTGTTAAGGCTTAAAATTCATTTAATGCTTAATTATTATATAGAATTTAAAAATAAAATAGACCACAGAGGTAGTCAGCATTCACTCAAAGTGCAGATATCAAACGCGCGCGGTTGTTCGGAGTACGTACGGAATATATCAATTTTCTTTTTTATTAAATTGCTAAATTGTAACAGAAAAAAATATTTTCATGTAAATTAATCAAATTATACACCGAATAAGAGCTATCAACCTCTGACATTCCGCTATCATTTAAGACATGTTAAAACGATATCAGATCGTAGCATAGACACACTGTGAATGGCGCGGTGGTGTTGTTGTTGCAGCGACTGGAGTCGCGGCTTGGGGTTAGCCGTCACGGCAAGCCGCTTGTGGGGAGACGCTTTAAGCTTGATGTGTATTATTTACTGCCGGGTACTGTAATTGTTACTAATCTAATAAGTTTAGGTAATTAACGCTTTGTTATATCCTCAGATCTCCGTCGCCCCGACGTCGGCACCGCTCCCCGATGCGGTATCGCTCGCCTCTGCGGTCTCCAGGCCCGCGGTCTCCGTTGCGCACTCCTCTGCGGTCTCCTCTGCGGTCTCCGCTGCGGTCACCGCTGCGGTCTCCGCTGCGGTCTCCGCAGCGTTCCGTGCCACACTCACCACTGCGCTCGCCGCATCGCGCACCAATACGCTCTCCGGCGCCGCCTCGACCCATGTCGCCGCATAGGTGAGTGTTGAATTATTATCATCCCATCATTCAAGTCACCTATTTCACTTATTCACTTACGTATAAACATTATAAATATGTTAAATAAAATAGTCTTATATATTTAAATAGTAAATCATAAATTCAACTTATGGTAAAAATTAAAAACCGACTTTATGGAACTAAAAAGAATAAAATGGTTTCACTTTTGAAGTCGGTGCTAAAACACAGTGTATCAAAGTATAAAAGCCCTGATTTCAGAAGCTAATATATGTGGAAAATATTTTATTCATTATTTATGATATTATTAAAAGTTTAATTTTTGACCTTATGAGTGGACTAAGGAATATTTCAAGCTCAACTTGCTATAATATCGTCTTACTCTAAATACATTAAAAATATCACTCCTATTTTTCTAACCATTAAGGGATGGAACGGTCTACCTGTTGGTAAGTGGATGCTGCGGCCCATAAACACACTTATCCTTGAATTTTAATCAAAATGGAAATTGTTGTCACCTCTGAGGATGAAGATAGAATGCCTCGTAATCAGTAAAAAGGGTCTCCGAGTCTCTATCACGAACTATACTTCCGTTACATTTTACACAAAACAAAGAATTTTACGCTGCTATTTTGTGAGAGCGTAGTCCCCCGTGGTTGCTCGGTCGAGACGACCCACAGTGATGTAACTATAATACAGCTGTCGTGTTTTCTACCACGTAAAAACTATTTATGCTATTTTATTATAATTTATATATCCAATTCTTTATCGGGGTATTTATTATATTAATTTTAAATATCAAATCTGAAATGTTATCCGGCCTATTTCGTACCACATGTAAAAAAAAATATAAAAACAACTTTTAAACAGTTGTTTTTGAATTTACCACTAACTGCAATGGTTTTGATAATGAATTCTTATATTTACGCGAACACTACACATTTAAATAAAACTAGATTTACGGATTTTATCGCGTGTACCTATTTTATATTCCCGACGTTTCGAAAAGTCGTTACGAATAGTCCCGCACGCAGACTCGACTACTTCCGACCTCCTGAAAACGCCGGTTTCGGAAAAGCCCGTAGACCACATAGAGTACAATCTGCCACTATGTGTTGCTTATGTCGACGGTGCTGCAGTCACTACCAGCGGTGCCAAGTTGACTGTCGTTATATCGAAGTGCATACGTGTTTGTACAGCAGGGCTGCGATAGCTATCCCAGTACAGAACCAGAGTACAAAACCTATCCAACTGCGGAGAGATGTAAGTCAGGGTGACGTTACATTCCCGAAACTTTACCGCTGCATTGGAAGAAGTTTTCAAGCCACTGGGCTGGAAAGGATACGGTATTAACATCAATGGCGAGTACATCACTCGCCTTCGGTTTACCGACGACGTAGTCCTTATGGCAGAATCACTAACCACTAGAGGGCCTAAGCACAATAGTGCCCCCCAACAGGTAGGTCTTAAGATGAACATGGACAGAACAAAGATCATGTATAACGTCCATGTCACACCTATGCCGGTATGTTTATTATGGAGCACTAAGCTCGAAGTTGTAGACGAGTATGTTTACCTGAGACATAGTAATGGTTCGACTAGGTAAGTTCTATTTCGATCGAGAGGTCAATCGACGGATTCAACTCAACTGGGCAGCGTTCGGGAAATTACGACACATCTTCTCGCCAGGTATACCTCAAAACTTGAAAACGAGATTGTACAACTAGTGCGTGTTGCCAGCGATGACTTACGGAACTGAGATGTGGTTTTTAATTGCTGTGTGTATGAGGAAGCAAGGGCGCTCAGCGAGCTATGGAGAGGGCTATGCTCGGGGTTTCTCTGCGTGAAACTTAGAAATATCCGCAGTAGAACCAGAGTGACCGACATAGCCCAACGTATTAGTAAGCTGAAGTGGCAATGGGCCGGCTATATTTATTTATTTTATTTATGTAAAATTAACACCTTAAGCTAAAGTGGTACAAAGGACGGAATTAATGCCATGTGGCATTCTCTGTCAGTCAACCCTGGGTGCCAAAGACAGGTGTTGGCAGGTGCTAAACAAAATACATACATACACAACACATAAAACTACCATACAATACGTAAAATTGCCCTAGCACCCATTATTCTAGAAATAAAAACTCAACGGGGGAAGGGGTAGATAGAACAACTTTATAAGGAATATTTGATCGAAGGTATATAGCGATCCCACTTCACCCCTTCTCTGTCCGATTATTGCGTATAAGAATGAAATTGGGTGATGGGTACAAACTCGACATAATAGATGGTTTTAGCCAACTCTCAGATATTAAGATAGCATCGATACAGTCTAGTGAGAATGCTTCTTCAAAGTAGGAAAAGTTACTTGGAATGCTTTGGGCATTAATATGACAAACGTTAAAAGATTTACTATGAGGCAGAAAAATATTATTTGACTGATCGCGTAGGGGTAGTAGATTATCTGTAAGATAATTACCAGAGGTGTATGAAGAGTTTGTTATGAAACCCTGAATAATGCTTTTCTAAACTGATATCAAAATTTCAAAACCAGTTGCTCTAGCTTGCGTAAAAATAGGACTTATTTTTCTAAAAAAACAAATTCAAAATTAAAAATTGCCTAGATTTAACTGACTGTATTGAAAAAAAAATTACTACGCGAGTTTGGCAAATAGCGTCAAAAGTTGGCGCATTTAGTAAGGATTCCAAAATGGTATAACACTTGGTAAATTGTAGCTGCCATAGTGGACATTGTTTTTTTTTTCTCGTAAAAACCCAGTTTTATCAAGTTTTTCTTACTTTGTTAAAATTATTCTAATGTACCTAAGACTTTCCTAAGGGTCGTAAATTGTGGCTTGATGTGAAGAAGTCATTTTAAAGAAGTGTAGGCGAGACAGGTATTGACGAAAAAGTGGCTGAGACGGAGAGAATCACCTTACCAAGTGCGAGCGAGAAAGAGAGTGACGCCAGGTATTCGCTATTGTACTTACACATACCAAATTAGTACGTTACGCTCCTTCGTTTACTGCACTTGTTTTCATATTCGTTTGAAGTGTTGATTTCGTACTGACTACTTTTGGCTTCGTTTATGGACTTGTGATTTGCTAGAATATGTGCCACTAAACATTTACGGAGAAATGTGGTTCCAGCAAGATGGGCGCCCAGCGCACTATACTCGCTGCGTTCGAGAATATCTCGACGACGAGTTTCCCGGGAGATGGATCGGCCTGTCTGATACAATCCCCATGGCCAGCCCGTTCACCGGACTTGAATCCGTTAGACTTTTTTACTGTGGAGCGGTCAAAGAAAAAGAGTATCTGAAGCACATTGAAAGTTTAATTGAACTATGGCAAAGAATAGCTGAAGCAGCTGAATTCGTGAACAATGGACGATTCGCTCGACTAATATCTCGATCTCTTTTACAGAGATGTCGGGCTTGTATTGTCGCTGAAGGAAGGCAATTCGAAGGTCTATTGCAGGTAATTGTAATAAAGAAAGTTGTGCTGCTTCATTAGCGAATATATGACGTCACTCGGTACAATAGAATACGGGTACATTAGAATAATTTTTAACCAAGTAAGAAAAACTTGTTAAAACTGGGTTTTTGCGAGAAAAAAAATGTCCACGATTGCAGCTACAACATAACAAGTGTTATACCGTTTTGGAATCCTTACTAAATGCTATTTGCCAAACTCACGTAGTACTAGTTTTAGTTTAATAAGTCCAAGTTTTAGGCAAGCTAGAGCAACTGGTTTTGAAATTTTGATACCAGTTTAGAGAAGCATTATTCAGGGTTTATTACGAAAAAAATAGTTGGAAAAAGTAAAGATTTGTGGCAACAGGAGTGAAAAGACTATCACTATCATTTTCATTTTCAATATCAATATCATTTTTCCGTTTTTTTCAAATACCTATAATTTTGAAAACATGCAACTTAGATTTTTTTTTAATTTTTCTGACAACCAGCATGACTTGCCTTTTCACCCGGTTCCGGGTTGACGTCGAGTTTTGGGACAACCTGTATAATATGTATATTTGATAAATATATAAGTAATAAAATAATAAGTTGGTATATTAAGAGATAAAGTATAAGTATATAATATCCACAACGCTATTCATATAAACCAGTAAATCAACTCTATATTTATGATGAATCGACAAGCGATGGGGAAAAAAGCTTCTCGAGAGAAAAGCAGCCACACCCCGGTAGATGAAGTGTAGAGCGACCACCCATTAGATGGAGTGACTACCTGGTAACACATGAAGGAAGTCGATGGATGCAGGTGGTTCAGGACCGTGCTTTGTGCAGTGTTCAGCAGTGGAATAAAGTACTTAATAAAGTTTTTGAACTTTGAGCAGGTGAAATTTTATTTAATTTCTGGAATTTCGTTGTAAAAGCGAAAGATGAAAGGTTTATTTATTTATTTATTTACACTATTGCACCTTACGAGGGCGACACAGAGTTTTAGAACTGGCCACTTGTAAGCGATATAATACAAAGATAAGTTCAAATTTTGAAAATGGAACTCTTTGCCGATATTATTGTGTATATATTTTATTAATTTGTCATTTGTTTACGATTTTGCGGCATATTGAAAACTGTCTGTGTCACGTTAGCATGAATTTACCGCGAGAAAATTTTCGTACTATGATTTCTTATGACTTTCAATGTCATTTAAGTCATCAAGAAAGTTATGATAGACTTCGATGATGAATTGGGCTCTGTAGCCATCTACTGGGGGAGTGAGGAAGAAACCCCACCCTGCGCCCTATTAAGAAGGGGGCAGGGCTTCGTTGCAGTGCAATGGGGCCCCCTGGCCATAGTGGGCTGCTATGTCTCTCCCAATAGGTCCCTTGCCGACTACGAGGTGTACCTAGACGAGGTGGCGAATTGTGTTCGCGAATGTCAACCTCGTCCGTTGATCGTTCTAGGAGATTTTAACGCCCACACCAGGGCTTGGGGCAACTCCAGAGACGATCCGAAGGGAGAGACAGTGATGGAATGGGCGGCTGGGCTGGACCTCCGATTAATGAATCAGGGGTCCGTAAGCACATGTGTGCGATGGCAGGGGGAGTCCATCGTAGATCTTACGTGGGCAACTCCTTCCGCAATGCAAATGCTGTCGGGCTGGCGAGTGGCGGAGGAGGCGGTCACACTGTCCGACCACCGCCACATCGTGTTTGATGTCGCACTTCGCCGGCCTGACAGTAACCCCAGTCGCCGAGGGCGCAGCCCATCGCGGCGTTGGTGTCTCAAGCGGCTCGACCGGGATAAGCTGGAAGCCGCCGCCATCGTCGCGTCCTGGCCGAATAACGCCGAAGAGGTTCAGTCCGATCCTGAAGTGGAAGCATACTGGTTTCGGGGTACGATGACGCAAATTTGCGACCTGTCCATGCCCAGAACCAGTCGCCCCAAGCGTAGAGCAGTGTACTGGTGGTCGGCAGAAATCGCACGGCTCCGTGCGCTCTGCTTGCGGAGTCGGCGCCAGTACACCAGATCTCGAAGGAGAAGAAGGCGAGCTCCGCCTGAGGAGGTAGCCAGACTCTACGGGGCATACCGAGAGGCTACAAAGGCGCTTCAAATTGCTATAGCTAACGCCAAGTCTCGGTCCTGGAAAGAGCTTCTAGAGGGACTCAACGAGGACCCCTGGGGGCGTCCATACAGGATGGTACTGGGTAAGCTCCGGCCTTGGTCAGCCCCCTTGACGGAGACTCTCGATCCGGATCTGCTGGGAAGGGTGATCAGCACGCTCTTTCCAGAGGACCGGTCAAGTCCCTCAGGTCACCTACCGTCTTCATGGGAGTGGCAGGATGAGATGGGGGTGACTGTCGAAGAGCTGGACCGAGCCGTTAGCCGCTTAAAAGCCCGGAACACAGCACCGGGGCCCGATGGAATCCCGGGCCGGGCCCTAGTGATGAGTCTGGCTGCCCTGGGGGACAGGCTCAGGCAGCTGTTTAACAGGTGTCTGCGCTGTGCCACGTTCCCCACAGCCTGGAAAGAAGCAAGGCTGGTCCTCTTGAAGAAGGAGGGCAGGGCCGCTGACTCTCCCTCTGCGTACCGCCCCATATGCCTGTTGGACGAGATTGGCAAATTATTCGAGAGGATAGTTGCCGGTCGGCTCAATAGGCATCTGTCGCGCGTCGGTCCCGATTTGGCCGATAGCCAGTTTGGGTTCCGACGGGAGCGTTCCACTTTAGATGCGATTATGCGCGTCCGCTCCCTGTCGGAACAAGCAATATCCCAGGGCGGCGTGGCGTTGGCGATAAGTCTTGATATCGTCAACGCCTTTAACTCCTTACCCTGGGATGCAATCAGGAGGGCACTGGCACATCATCAGGTGCCCCCTTACCTGCAAGGTATTATCGGGGACTAC
>DWHP01009184.1:0-10290 GCA_018247895.1 Parnassius honrathi | reverse complement strand
ATATAAATATGTCAGTGTCAAGAATACGACGCTAATTATAATATTACGTTTTTTATAATAATTCCACTTCAACACGAAATGAAATTATTATAAACTTCAACTTCAGAACACGTTGTATGTTATCCTCAAATTGCGAATAAGAGGTTGATTCCATGCATAAGTTTTCTGACTACTTACATTTAACTTGCTTTACCGTTACGCCTTTAAGAGCCAAGCACTATTAAGATCAGAGATAATACATCCTTTAACGTGCTTTAAGTTTGTCCTAATGCGTTTACTTACGTAATCACGTATTGTAAAACATCAAAATTTCTTTTCAAGTGTTATAATTGATAACTTTACAAACAACAAAACCAATGTCTTCAACTGGTCAGACTTAACTGGGATTTAAAGATTAAGAATAAATTACGTTAAATGCCACAAAGTCTGATTATATTAAATTAAACAAAACGTAATTATATAAAGTATATTGATTTGAAAAATAATTCTAATTGACCGACTTCAAAAAGGAGGAAGTTCTCAATTCGACTATATGTTTTTTTTTTTTTATGTAAACATGTAAAAAAATGTTTATTGTGACATCTTTGTCAATTGTGAATTTTTATTTCATTCTTTGAATTAAATAAGTACTTTCGGGGTAGACTAATACAAATTCTGTTAAAAATTACACGCTTCTTAGGTTGGAATGTCTATCCGGGCATGCACATCTTGAGCTGATGATGACTAGGATGCGGAAACTTATATGGATTTTTGAAACTCTAAGACATATAACTGATAAGACCTTACTGAGTTAAATATATATTTCATTAGCTCTATCCATTTTGACATACTGTGTCCCAGTTTGGGGAGGGGCCACTAAAGTGAAGTTTCTGGAACTAGAAAGAGTGCAGAGATTATTATTAAAAGTTAAGTTATTATTATAAGTTTAAGCCCTACGGATTTCCTACTAAAGAGCCATACACTCTATGTGACCACCTTTCAGTCAGGAAGCTGTATATCCTTGACTCTGTATTAAGATTGCACAAGACACTGAACGAAACGAAAACGAAATTTGCTAGGAGGCAATTTCGAAGTCAGTCTGCTCATCTCTATAACTATACTAATGAAAAACTAAACATATATTGAAATAAATAGAAAAAACACACACACACACGCACGCACGCACGCACGCATACACACAATTTAATCTTTATGTACGCGCAATTTTATATGTATCTAAAATTGTTATGGAAAGCCGGGGTCCCCTAACACAGGTATTGATATACTTAAAAGGAGACCCCAGCCTAGTTAATGTATTTAAATTTAAGATACTGAATAAAGAAGTTTGAATTTGAATTGAATTTTACACTGGTATTCTGTGAGAGCGTGGTCCTTCCCCGGTCGAGCCGACATATTCATGCTACAAACATAATAGCTGCAGTTTGGCCTTACCACCTCTTAGTTGAAAATTGACCCTTTCGGCGACATATACAACATATTATAGTTTAAAATGGAAGGTTAAAAGTATTTACGTATTCCGAAAGTTTCACTAAAATCCAATACCCCTTACAACACAATTCTCATACTTCAAAATAGACACCGTGCTAATGATAATTTCCGTTTAGTCAAATGTCAACGACGAGTACTAGCGTAATTTAATTTCGCAATGTTTATTAAAGTTAACAAAAGCGGCAAAAAGCTGAATACGTTTTCCAAATCCGTCAATCAATTACAGTCTAAGTCCACTGCTGAACATAGGGCTCCCTCATAGATTGCCTCATGGGGGGATTTTGCCAGTTGCCACGCTTGGCTGGCGGGTTGATAACCGCAGTTTTTTATTGTTTTGAGTTGTATTCAGGAAGATGATGTAGCATCTTACTGAACACACGCCAAAACAACAGTTAATAATGCAGCTGACTTTCCTATGGTAATTGATGAGAACTGGATACCTACTAGAATAGAGGCATTCCATCTAAGTCCTCACGGGTAACAGTGAATGTATATTTTGATTCGTAATCGAGGAGAGATGTAGATGTCTATAGGCCACAGCTACCACTTATAACACCATCAGTTGGACTGTGCGCTCATTTGTCACCCTTATCCTATAAAAAAATACAACTTTGTTTGTCGTTTTGTTAAAGTGAGACTTACAACAAAAAAGCATGTGTCAACTGCATTACTTGCTTAGCAAATTGTAATGATTGATTGTGTAAGCTGTTGGCGATAGGTTATCCATCTATCTGTACTTTTACAATTTTTCTCCCGAACCCATATTTTTGGCTAAACATGTCCGAGTAGCTAGCTAGATTTTGGACTCTAACCTTTCGGGGATTGAAGACGTGACGCTATTTGTATGTGCCTATGACCTATTGCACGCCTCATAAGCGAAGCGTTGAGGTTGTGGTCTACTCTCACCTAATGGAAATCCAGTAATTGTCTGAGCTAAAAATGTCTTTATTTTTTTACTGTTGCATTTTTAGAATAATAAAAATACACATATATCGAGAAAAATCATTCGCTTTTACGTTTCTACTATTTTTAAAAGACATTTTATGTATTTACTTCAAAAACAAACTGATTGAAAAAAAAATTTCAAGGGTGTCCGGATGTCCGTATGTGTGGACGGCGCACGATTACAGTCGTTTTTTTCTACAAAAAAATATTGTCATGGATCTCTTCTTTCGTATCAAATATGGAAAAAGAGATATTTTTCTTTTTATAAATGAGATTATGAGGCGTGCACTTTTGGATTCCCAAACTTTTTTTATTTGTATCGGTACGCGTTCCTTTACCATTCATCCGATTACAATGTAACTTTGGTGAATTGTAGTGCATACGCCCACACATGTTTCCTTTGAACAACCGACTTTAATACTACCTTATCAATGTATTTGAAATCAATTAAATTACGCATTATTAAAGATAACTCAAAAACTACTGGTCAGATCTTGATTAAATTTATATGGGACCACACGAGAAACACCAGCTTTTAGATAAAAAAGAATCATCAAAATAGGTTCACACAGAGAAATCTTATGAGATAACACACACAAAAAATACAGCCGAATTGAGAATCTTCTTTTTTGAAGTCGGTTAAAAAACGGAGATGGAAGATCTTTCAGACTGTACTGGCTGATTCTGACAGTACATACCGGCTTTCGAGACGAATCGGTAAAAAAGGCATTGCATAATATAACGGTGCCGGAAACACTATTTATGTATTAGAAAACGAAATCTTTAATTAAAAGTATAAAACGACTTTGAAAAGCTCAAAATAATAAACACAATACAAAACAATAATACAATCATCTTTATTGTATTGTTACATTATAATCTTCACCCCTATTTTGCCACCGTTAAGTGGACGATGGGTATTCAATCAACATACCACAATTCGATCCGACAACTAAGTTGCCGCTTGATAAAACTGTATCTTTTGCAATTTTCTATTTGTATAGAATAATGATTAGAGAAGGAGAATATCAAGAAGAGAAGTCAATATTTGGTGGATGAATACGCCAAAATAGAAACATAGAGATTAAAATATATCAAAAATAATCGAGAAAAACCCAAAAAAGAAATTTTTAGAAATTTATATGAGCCTACCCCTGAAGACCTTTAAAAAAAACATAAAAATCGGTTTACAACTGACAACTACATCGCGAAACATACATACAAAAAAAACAAACGAAGAAGACAGTGAAATTGAGTTTATTCCCTTTTTAAGCAATTACAACCAAAAAGAGGGGAATGAAACATATCATGCGAAAGGTATACGCAAAATAAATCAAGTGTACATGTTACCGTTAGGCAGGTATCATAAACTGAACATACACATGGGGTTTTTAGTTTTTACCATACAAAAACCTTAAACAATTCAATGAAAGCATTTTGATTGCGTTCATGACTGTATGAGCTAAGATACCTTTGCCTTAATAAGTCTTAGCGGTCAGTCGCCGTAGAGTCTACATTACCTGAGGATACCTCGTGTAGAGGCGAAACACGTGTCGTTTTATCGACGATGGTGTGTCTTCCCTGGAATAGTGGTGTTGGAAGTGGTGGTGCCGGGAGTAGAGGTGCTGGGACTAGTGGTGGCGGGATTGGTGCATGCAACTGAGGGAGGGCGGGAGGTGCTCTTCAATCCAGGTAAGACACATCATTGTATTTTTAGTTAGCGGAATGTTGGAAAGTAATTAATATATTTATTGTAATGGATTTCCGCAAAGTAACGCCTGATTTTGTCAATTACCTTTGCCTTTCCTGTACAGGCAAATATTTCGAAAAAGTTATGCAAGAAATATTCTTTCCACACAATTGATCGAATTTCTACAACAAGCGATACCCAGCACAGTATAAAAATAGACTGCCAAAACAACATCGTGAAACGTACAACTTGATATTAAACAGTGAAATAAAATAAACAGCTAAACACAAGTATACACTTTATTATGTTTTGCAACCCATACCCAATTTTACTATTGTTTAACGCCACATTATCATTCTCTTATGTAAGAGAAGGCAGACAAGAAGGAGAAGGTAGGTGATTACCGTCGCCCATGGACATCTGTAAGACCAGAGGAACTGCAGGTGTCTTTTACAAAGGAATAGGCTTTTGAATCTTGAATAACCCTAAGTCGTACCGGTACGGAAAAACCGCTGGCGACATAAATTCCACACTGTGGTCGTACGAGACAGAAAATTTCGTGGAAATCGGTAATAAACCGAGTAATAAACACAAGTATGAAGCGACTAAATTGATTTTATAATAATAATACTCACTCTTTATTGCACACAAAATATTACAAAGCACAACAAACTTAAATTGATAAATTCATGTACAATTTAGGTGGCATTATCGCTAAACAGCGATCTCTTCAAAGCAAACCTCGGTGAAGGAGATCTTTTTCATTTAAACATATGGAAGTGTGCTTAAATAGTAGGGTTATGTTCCAAAGTAGAACCCAGTGTGCTGTCCAATACAAATGACGTCATAAATCGACGCCATACTGGTGATTCGTTCCAGAACATAGGACAGTATATGACGTCATACATTTGCGCCACATTGGAAAAATATTGGCGAGTATTTTGTCATTTTGTGCTCCAAAAATCATCATATCCTCCTAATGGAGATTATTCCATAACTTTTTGACCAGCAATTATTCTATAACTTTTTGTATTTGAATAAATAAAAACAAATTCCGGCATGCTTCGTTCGACGTACACACAATTAAAAATTGTTTTAATATGGCCGAATATCCGACACAGTATAGCGGCGGCACGCCAGTTATTGTACGGTGTCAATTGATGACGTCATTTGTATTCGGCAGTATACTGGAAACGTTTCAGAACATACCCTAGATAAACAAGTATATATTGCTAGTATAAGCTGTATATCGTATATGAGACAATATAATAATGAGATACACAATATTATACACATATTAACACACACACACACACGATAGAATAAATTTGATCAAAAATACTCGAATTGTCAATATTTGACATCCCAAAATATTTATGTAAAGTTTCTAAAGTTTCCATTGCCTCACGCTTTGAAATTTTTACTGACGTTTCTTCACAAACTTGTGCTTCTTCTTCTGTGTCCAAAGAAGAATGCGTCGAAACGATATCATCATCAATAAGCTCTTCCGAAATGAGTACCTATCCCAACCTGATAAATTGTCTCACTTATAAAGGGAATTGAGCTCCAGAGTCCCAATTATAGAGGTAAATATCGAAAAATCCTAGAAATCAAATCTCATTAAACCCGGTTCGAAAATTCACATTAACAGAGGTAATTCGATGAAAAAGTGCCGAGACCTCATTTAAGTTCTCAATAATAGAGGTTTCTCACCTATCCAGGTTTCACTGTATTAATTTTCAAACAAACTTCCTTCCATAATTTGATATTATTCACCCGAAAATTCACAAAACATGAACTTTAAAATGAATTTACAATTATTCACTTTAAATGTAAAATATTTAATGTATTGAACAAAATATTAATAAAGATATTAATTAATTCGCAACCTTCCGCTAATTAAAAATACAATAATGTGTCTTACCTGGATTGAAGAGCACCTCCCACCCTCCCTCAATTGCATGGACCAATTTCGTCACCACTAATCCCGGCGCCACTACTCCCAACACCACTATTTCAGGAAAGACACACCATCGACGACAATACGACACGTGTTTCGCCTCTACACGAGGCATCCTCAGGTAATGAAGACTCTACGGCGACTAACCGCTAAGATTGCTTATATCCCCCACTCAAGTGCCGTTCGCCTCGCCCGATCACACTTTTCGTAACGCTTTCGTCACGCGTTCGCCAGCTTACTTCTTAAGTCAAGCGTGCGTAAAGAAGTTTTACTTCAAAAAGTAATGTAACAGGTTAATAGATGTCCCACCGCTGGGCACAGAACCTAAAACAGTACGCGATATATCTTGTTTCTGATAGTTCTGTCCTCGAAATATTTCATTCCTAGACATGCAGGTTTTCTTACAATGTTTTCCTTCACCGCCGAGCACCTCATCAGCACTTAGAAATACAAGTAACAATTTCAGTGGTAGCAGAGATCGAACCAGGGTTGCCCGCGTACTGTGAAATTTACAACGGCTAACATAGGGAATAGAGCCATTCGCTGCTCATATTTATATATCGTTACAGCCTATTAAAGTCCACTGCTGGACATGCCCAATAGATTGCCTTACAGTGGAGATATTTGCCGTAGTTACCACACATGGCAAGTGTTTTTATTTCTATTTTTAGTCGTCATTAGGAAGACGCTACGACCAATCTCCTGATCTTTCGCCTCCTACGACACCCACTGGATGATATGGGGTAGTGGATATTCCATACACCGCCACTACACGGTATACATATGTGTGTACCTTGCCAAAACTTTGGATCACTCAATGCCCGCCAACTATCTTATCAATTTCACAACTCTGTCATTTCGATGAAACTGTATCGATTTATCTCGCCCCAGACGAAATTCGATTCGGTAACTGCTACGTTAATATTTATGGAACAAAGTTGAAAGTCAAATGTCGAATATCGCCATTCAAATTCGAGAGGAGCACTTAGGATGTTATCATAAAGCTTGTCAACCGCATTGTGATGTTTTCTACTTTATAACGAAATCGTTTTTATTTTATTTGAAAAAAGTGCATATCTATCCGTACACTGCACATTTTTTCAGAAAAACAATAAAGAGAATAAGTCATATACTCGACCATGTTGGAGCTAAAACCAAGTCAATATGCGTTCTCTCCGAGACATGAAAATGAATTTAATAGAAATACTAAGTAGTTTGGCCATAAATGTGTGAGAACGCCGTCATAGCCAAAAGTCGTTGAAACCCCATAAGAAAATTAAAAATATGTTTGCATGAAATGAAGATTCCTGGAATTTTAATTTATTTACAATAATAATGGCTTTCAGACTGAACCGCAGTCACGGCGGACAGGACAGGATTGTAGTGCCAGAGTGCATACGCAAGCACAGGTGCACTCTCTATTCCCTCACTCGCATAGTCAGATGAGGCTTCAGGCGCAGGCCCAACGGCTTTACGTGCTTTCCGGGCTTTACGTGCTTTCCGAAGTACAGGGGATAAACACCACCAACTTCCTGACTCCGGGCCCGACCCGGGATCTCATGTACAACAGTCACTAGACCAATGAGACAATCAGTTCAGTTAAAGAACATAATTATTAAACAAGACCTGTAGTAGGGATCATACCGTCGATACACAGGTCAATTGATTTTGATCGCAAAACTCTTGCTGTTCTGTTACTATGGTAGAAAACATATACGTGGTAGAGCCATGCTGCAGCTATATTAGTAGTCCACAGAAGGACCACGCTCTCACAGAATACCAGCGCAAAACAGCAGCTTAACGATGCTGTGTTTCGTATGGTGAGTGTAGAGAACCGGAGATAGGTTTTACTTGAAAGGAGGCATTCCATCTTAGTCCTCACTGGTGACAACGCATTTGCATTTCGATTCGTAATCGAGGATAGATGTAGATGTCTATGGACTACAGCAACCAATTACCATCAGGTGGACTGTGTGCTCGTATGTCACACTTCTCTTATTAAAGAAGTGTGCTCTTTACAGATGCTTTTTTTCATTCATTACAGACCATCGAAGTGTACTGCTGCACATAGGCCTCCCCATAGATTCCCTCATAAGAGATATACTTCCAACCGTCGTCTCTTACGAAACCCAAGGTACACTATGTGGTAGTTTACATTCTTATATGACCAAGGTTTCCGAACTAAGTGGAAAAATAAAAACAAAATTGTAAACCGATTCTAAACCCTGTCATATACATTTGTTTTATATAGTCTTTGTAAATACAACCGCGTATTTTTTATACTTTATTGGCTTCCTACTTGTCAGCATGGATATATTAGAATAACTTTCCATGCACCCTTTTCACGAATTTCACGAAAATGAATAATCGATGTGCAAGAAATGCTTCATATTTGAAATCCAGATTTAGGAACGCGGGCCTTTCGCAAGGATTTTAAAGATACATTAATTACTGATAATTTATACACGTGGTAGACTTTCAGCATGAATGGGTAGACTCGACAAGAAAGCACCACGTTGTCACATAATACCTGCTTGATGCTACTTTGTCTCATATGGTGTAGAACCGATGAACCTTTTTACTCGAAATGAGGCATTCTATCTTAGTCCCCAGGGATGACAGCGCATCTGAATCTTGATTCTTAATAGAGGATAGATGTACACAGCATCCTCTTACCATGAGGTGAACTGTGTGCTCGTTTGTTAACCTTATTGTATAAATAAAAAATCACATGCTCGTTGGTTAAGTGTACTCTTAATTTGGCCCATTTTCAATATATCACCAATTTGGTCGATAAACTTTCGCCTAGGCCGTCCCTTTCCGACTCTGCCTTCACTTCTGCAATTTGCTTTGTCACTCTTTCCTCATTCATTCCTTCTACATGACCTAACGTAGGTATATGGATATGGAGGAGGCGAGAGAGGTGTGTCAGGTTCGTGCTAAATGGAAGTCTGTAGTGTCTGCCTACCCCTTTCGGTGACAGGCTTGAGTGTTTATACTAATCAATATAAAAAACCACAAAATCGACATCTCGATAACCAGTCAGTATTTCTGTTGCCCATTAATACCTTTAAATACGTCTTTTCCGAGTCTAGCATGGTTTCCGGTGTAAAAAAAATTTAACATTGTTACCTAAAGTTCTGACCTATTTAGATGCACGCAAATGTCAAGCAATCAAGAGGGCCTCATAAATGATGCAAATGCGAAGAGGGGCAGGTCACTAAGTCCCGATGCTTGCATTATGCTATAATGCATAAGATAAGAAGACTATGACACCACTAACAAAACTGGAATTTTGATAAAGGTAAATCATGTCTTTATCTCCAATTTGCTTGTTCAAAACCACGATTGTATAATTTTGACTCGATCATAATTTTTTGCGAAAACTTCTCTAAAAAATCACTATAGGTTTAAATTACAACGAAATTACTTAATCTATTTAACTGAACTTTTACTGAATCAATTAAATACATAACATCAGTATTCATAATTCACTTGCTCATTTTGATTACTTAAATCAATAATTTTTTTTTAATATTTTAAGATTCTGACAATTTCTAAGCGATCTTAATAGTCGCGGGCGCTACGCAATTTTAGACCTTATGACGGCGCTTTTTAAGTTTTTATAGAAATTATGTATTCACTCGGATCAGTACGGCGATAGCCCGGAGCCAGTTTTTCGATGTGCCCTCTTAACTCCTAAACTTTGTGGTTAAACAGACACATCTACACATAAAAATAATCATGAAATGTCCGTCTGTGATGTCAAAATAACTGCCTTTAATTGAGCTGCATGCCATTAAGATGAAAATTTGGTGGTTATTCTATTTAACATATTTTTTTAAGTTTTGTGGATTACAAAACAAAATTTTTGTATATGATTTTTGACTATATGACCTCGGATTGCATAAAAGGAAAACACGATATCATGAAATTTTCTCGATAGAAAAAAATTGCAAAGTAGGCTCTAATTATTTACATTTTTCCATGACACCACAATATTCTTACGAATAAGTTTATGGAATTGTTTTTAAGGCATAGTAATAATAATAATAATAATAGGGCGTAGGGAATTGACGACCCCATCGCCCGCTGACGTAACAGTTAAGTGACAAAACTGCTACGTCAAAGCAGTCAGTCAGCGCCTTGCGAGAGGTGTGAGCGCCGTGCCTCGGCAGAATTTAGGGTGCAAAGGCCCGTTTGTGCT
>DWHP01009183.1:0-10290 GCA_018247895.1 Parnassius honrathi | reverse complement strand
CACCGCCGAGCACGTGGTAAATCAGCACTTAAAATTGCAATTAACAATTTCATTGGTGCCGGCGGAGATCGAACCCGAGTTACTCGTGTTCTGTTATATTTACAGCGAGTGTTAACCATCTGAGCTACCACGGCTCCATAGTTGTAGAAAGTACGGAAAATTATTTAAAGAAATTTGTGACGCTTGAAACAGGGGTGGGGGGAGGTGCACTTTTAATTTTTTCTCGCGTAATCGTCGCCAATTTCCGTCACGCGCCGCTCTCCACGACAATGGAGCTGTAATGAAAAGCAATTACGCATACGTGGTTTTCGCGTTGCCGCCGCTCCGTGATAATGAAAAACGTACTATATGCCTCAAGCATAAAGTCGCATTTATCCCGCAGATTTTAGAGAATAGAAATAAATTGAGCTAGTCGCGGCGCATTGCGCTAATAAAAAGACATTGTGCGACGAAAAATTGCGGTAATTTCATAATTTCTGAACGAGCGCCGCTCGTCCGACTGTGAGTCGATTATTCCTACCTATAGTTAAATATATGAATTAAAGGAAACGGCAATATGGACTTTGCGAAGTCTAAGTATAAAGAGAATAGAATGGAGTAAAATAATTATTATTCATTATAGATTATTACATAATACTTATTGAAAGCCTTTTTTTAATTTAAATTTAAGAGCTTATATTTAACTTCACTTGTATGTATGTCGTTATTCTAAATCAAATATGGCCGACATCTAATATAACAAAATATTTTAATAACATATAGTTGATCTAATGATAGAGCTGGATTGGCTAAAAAGTTGGATAAGGAAATTGCGGCCATACCAATTTTAAAGAGTTATAATTTGGCAAAGATTAGTGATAGTTTGCTGATGCTCGAACAAATGTTGTAGGGCAACAGGGATCTAAGTTGACGAAATTAGTTGCTCTAATCCACCTGTAATTTTGGTTATCCCGGGATTTTTTGAGTCCCCGATTACGATTTTTGGGCAGAATTGTTCTGGTTAAATTTGCAACAGAATTATAAAAGTATGTCATTATCAACCCAATAGGGTGGACCTACCAAGATGGCGGACCAGTTATTTTTATACACTGCAGTAATATGTGTATTATATGGGTTTGCTGGAAAGAAAAATAAAATGACGTTACTCCAAATCCAATATGGTTGACCTCCAAAGATGACAGATTATGTTTTTATTCACCCCCATGATATGGATATAAAATGAATATATGGTTTAATGATAATAACAAATCTCTTTGTTTTTTTTGCCGAAAGTAACGCGAATATAATAATATCCGCGTCCAGCTCTTCGAGGAGAAGGTGTACCTACTACTGCCCGGCTACACGGTAAGACTAAGCGGGTTCGTGTCTTAACTAATATCGACCTACACCCTGGGCAAATTTTATCGGTGGTATAAAAACTAAAATTGTAAAAAACAAGATGGCCGCCATACCTATTTTAAAAACTTATAACTCGGCAAAGGTTAGGGATAGTTTGGTTGTGCTCGAACTAATGTTCTAAAAACTGACAAGTCTCAAATAGGAACGATTAAAAATTTAGGATAGCGGATCTAAGATACGACAAAAACCGACAGTGCGTATTAAATTAAACGAACAGACTTAAAACATTTCTATGATAACTAAAAAACAAAAATCAAATTAATAGTAGGAAAATATTTTTAAAAATAAGCTTTTTATAGGGTACGGCGACAAACGAGCACACAGTCCACCTGATTGTAAGTGGTTGCGGAGGCCTATAGACATCGACATCTATCCTCAATTATGAATCAAAATGTAGATGCGTTGTCACCCATGAGAACAAAGATGGAATGCCTCGTTTCCAGTAAAAAGGGTCTCCGGGTCTCTACACTCACCATACGAAACACAGCAGCGTTATGCTGCTATTTTACACTGGTATCCTATGAAAGCATGGTTCTTCCCCGGTTGAGCCAACCCATTCGTGCTACAACTATACTACTAATACGAGGGCGACACTGAAAGTTTTTTGAACTGGCCAACTTGTAAACGATATAATAAAAAAAATAAGTTCTAATTTTCAAAATGGAGCCGTTTGCCAATATTATTGGGTGCGCTTGGCAGAAAAAAGCGCTAGTAAGCGCTTGTAAGCAAAATGGCGAAACTAAACAGTTTTCTTCCAGGACACGTTTGCTAACTTCAATACCGCTGACACAATCCGCCATTTTGCTTATTTAATTTATTTGTTTTGAAGTAGAGTTTATAAGTTGTTTTGTGCAATATTAGTTTTAAGTAATATAATGACATGAATAAACATACACATGTTGTTAAAAATTCGTGATTGGTAAGTTTTTAATATGAAATACTTTACAAACATATATTTAAATTAGGTTTGGTTCCCCGGTTAAAACTAACTTCGTGTCCTAGAGGAAAATAGCTACTTACGCAAAATATCTCATATATTAAAAAACGCTTTCATTATAAGACGTGCGAATGGAGGGGCGACATAACGACTTCACTTTTTGCTAGCACTCGATTTCACTTCCCATCTAATTTGTGTACCTCGCCATCGACTATATATGAAAATTAATTCTTAAGGAGTAAACTCTCCTACTAAAATTTAAATTAAAAAATTAAAAACCCCGAAACTAAAAGAACTGATTGTCTTCAAACGCCTGAACAGGTTGTCTTGAAACAGCTAAGAACACCCTCGATTGAAACACCTTTCAAACGAAAAAAAAACTTAATCAAAATCAGTTCATCCGTTTAGGAGCCATCATGCCACAGACAGACACACACATACACACTCCAAACTTATAAAGGTGGGTCTACGCTAGAGGAGCCGAACACTAGTTGAGTCGTTCTACTCGCGGTGCCAAGAGTGGACGTACAACGAGCCTACAATGTACAAATCGATGCATGCAATGCAAATTCCTTTGTGTTCGTCAAAAAACCGACAATAGGCAAAGCACAGTAACGAGCACGAATCATCGAAAATAAAATAACAATCAAAACAAAATACTCAAAGCGCGCTCGTGCGAGGCTTTTAAGTCGGTCCACACTACACGAATTTGTGATCGGCTCATGCTCCGCTCGTGCTCGGCTCATCTAGTGTAGACCCACTTTAACATCCCTCTGTTTTCTTCGGGAGCTAAAATTGTTTATTTCTGAGGACTAATATGGAATGACTCGTAAAAGTAAAAGAGGTCCCGTCACTCATCATGTAAAACACTACAATATTAGTCCTGCGGACAAACGCTATACCTTGTAGTATAGCTCTACGGCGTAGAATTTAATATACAAGAGTATAGCATAATATCAGGTTATTGACCTGGGTATTTCATTTCAAGAAACGGTATTTCACCATTTGTACTACACCAGTTGGTTAAGTTTGTTACTATAGTGACGAAATCGTGGATAGGATAATAGATATAGATCATGCTTAGTCGGCCGCTTCTATTCATGCCTAATTTAAAATTACACGAAGTTTTAAATAAAAGTTTATGTGTGTTAGAGCCACGCTGCAGCTGTTTTATGGCTGTAGCGAATGGGTCGGCTCGACCGGGGAGGACCACTCTCTCACGGAATACCAGCTCAATGCTGCAGTATTTCGAATGATCAGTGTAGAGAACTGGTGACCCTTTTTTACGAAAACGAGGCATTCCATCTTAATTAGGAGTGACAACGCATCTGCATTTTGATTCTTAATTGAAGATGGATGTATATGTCTATGAGCCACATCATCCACTTACCATCAGGTGGACTGTTTTTCCGTTTGTCACCTTTATTCTAAAAAAAATATAGTAGGAGCTTGCATACAATGTATATATCCACTGCTGGGCCTTTACTCATTTTTGATGAAACTGGAAATAGTACGCAGCGCTCTTTCAGAACTAAATTTTGTATATTTCTCGTGACCAGTAAATTTTTAATTTTATAAACAAAGACCATTTTAAAACTTAAAATAAAAACATTTGTCTATTCAAAACAATTAGGTGCTTTATGTAATTAAACTGTTAAACAGATCAAAGCTTATTAATTTACACGAGATATCATAGCTATCATACTACACGATATACGAAAAATACATCGTGAACAACGTTCTATGAATATAAATGGAGGCAGTACGTGGGATAGGAGATAAGAATATTAATATTATTTAATTAATTGATTGGGTTCGCTCGTTTCCGCAACACCACGTATGTTCGTATTTTGTGTGTGAATAAGAATACATACATATCAGAACCATCACAAACATTTGTTCATAGTTTTCTATGTGGAACTTGGTGACTATCATGTGACCACATGTTTTTCAAATTAATATTACTATCAATTGTGTAATATGATTTTATCCATGTCTATTTTAGAATATAAGTTAAAAAACATAGTCGTATTTATAATTAGTATTCGATAACGCGAAACAGATCTCAGTAAGATGCGAAATAACCGAACGGCCTTTAAGCGACCTCGTATGTTTGTAGCACTACCGCAACAATACACATACATGAGCACACTCATTACCACACATGCGTACTTACAAATACGGCAAACTGTAAGTTCGAATATTTAAACTCAATCGCAGTCAAAGTTATTTTTTAGGGTTTCATACTTCGAAAGGAAAACATGGTACACTTATAACACTTTGTTATTTGTGACTGCATCGTTAGTCTTGTGATCTTAAACGTGACTGCTGATCATAAGCTCCCGGGTTCAAGTCTCGGATCGAACCAACAAAAATCTGTTATTGCCATTTTCTAACAAGAAATTCTCAGTAGAAGCTTGGAGTCCGGAAGTTGGCAGTGTGAACCCGTGCCTCGGATATCGCGTAAAGCCGTCCTGCGCCTGATATCTCCTCAACGGTCACATTTTTTGATACTCGCAAACTCACTTTTTAAAAACGTAACTGGAATTTCCCGTTTAACTACAATCATGAAATTTGGCAAGCAGCAAGGTCTCCAGTAAGGAAAACATTCAAAAAATCGTTATATTATTATTAGTAGTTACATCACAAAACAAATTAATACTTACTTATCAAAACCTTCAGGGTACTTCCTATTGACCTAGAATCATTAAATTTGGCAAGAAGCAAGGTCTTACAGCAGAAGGAAAAAATCTTAGTCCTAAATTTGTCGTTATATTACATAAAAAAATATGCTTTTGTGATTACAAATTAACATATGCAGTTGAAGCATTGACGGTGATGCAGATCGATGTATGGAAGAAGGTTTTTTCTACTGCAAAGTAAATTTTATCCTTTAATTCGACTTATCTTACCTATCTTTAGAATAATGTTCAATGCTTACCTTACCTATAATCTATGAAATAAGTTATTTTGATGGAATATTTGAACTCCGACTATTTCAATATATTGAAACTCCGACTTAAACCCTCCTTATAGCTCGCTAAGCTATCTTCAGTTTCCTCAAATGGCCAGGAGTGTAAGGCCACATTTTAGAACCATATGTTATCACTGGCAATACGTGCTGGTTGTCATCTTTTGTTTCCGAGTTTTGAAAACGCGATAGAATCAGAGTAACCGACATAGTCCAACAGACCAGTCAACTAAATTGGCAATGGGTCTGCCATATAGCTCGAACAACTGACAACCGATGGAGAACAAAAGTTCTCGAGTAGCAGCCTTATACAGGCGGCTCAGAACTTGTTAACACTATTACTATTACGAAATTTAACTCACAGTCTTAATTTCAGCAACATACAAAACTCAATTACTGCTAATTACTTCACGATATTTGAAACTAGACGCAACTTAAAAGATTCTTAATTAAAATATTTAGTCATCATACTATATATAGGCATTTTAATTTAACCGCAACTCGTGGTAACTCAGAGATTAAGCATTCGCAGTAAATATTACAATATGGTTCAATCCCCACAGGCACCAATAAAGTTGATTTTTTTTTATATTATTCCATTAGCATTGTAGAAAGTTTTTACACGTTTCAAGTGTCTTTCTTTTTTTTAATATTATTCATTTATTAACATTACTAATATTCCATTCAACCACTCCTGGTAAGCTTGAAACGCTTGTGTTAGGAGTGGTTCACGACCACACGACAGTAGTCAAATAGCGGATTCGACCTTTTGAGTTCGCGATTCGCATCCTGTCATTAGGTTGCAATTTTAAGTGACGTTTTTCCACATGCACTACATTGATAAAGGAAAATATCGTGCGAAAACGTGTCTAAGCGATAAATTCACAAGTGCACACTCTGGAATACAGCGGCGGACTATAGCTCCTTAACCATCTGAGAAACAAGAAGAGACACGTGGTCAGCAGTGAGACGTATAAAGTCTTTTTTAACTCTACTTTTTAACTTTACAAAGATTATAAACAATCGCAGTGTTCGCTTGCTTCAACATATAAATATTATATAATATAAAACAAAAAGAGATTGTATAGTATAAAAATATACGATTATTGCGCGTATCTTGTTTACCTTAATTTGAAGGTACGTAACGGCGCTGTGTCAGAATCTGACCACTGCGCAAGGCTAGCGGTGACTGTTTACGATATTTTAAATATACGACACTTATTAAATTTACATCAAAATACTTTAAGTCTCTCTTAACTTTTTACGTGGTAGAGCCATGCTACAGATACATGTTGGTTTTAGCACGAATGGGTCGGCTCGACGGGGACAGACCAGGCTTTCACAGAACACCGGCATAGAACAGTAACTTATATCCGTTTTTTCCGTTCAGTCCGTTAGAGAACCGGAGACCCTTTTTACTGGAAATAAGACATTCCATCTTAGCACTCAGGGGTGACAATGCGTCTACATTTTGATTCTTACCGAAATAGATGTCTATGGGCCACAGTATCCACATACCATCCTTTTTTACTTAAACCTTACAGGCCATCCCTGCAATTTCAATCCCGCTAATTTCAAATATAAAGCACTTCACATTTCACCTGTTACGACGTTTTTGAGCTAGAAGAGCTCAAAAACTTTATAAGTTAATGGTATAAAAATTTTCGAGTTATTTTTAAAGAACATTTTTTTGAGATTTCTTCTCGATTTCGATGCGGTTTGCAGAAATCGACGTTATTCTTTGAGTAGCAGAGCTGATTAGATCATAAAATTGACCAAAACAAGGGTGTCGAAGTAATTCCGAAGAAACGATCTCGCATTTTTGAGGTTTTTGTCAGAATTTATAGAGCCGATTCGGTCTAAATTCACAGGGAATCTAAGTTGAGCAAGTACTTTTCAGATGCTGTAACCGCTTTTTGATCGGACACTCCGTTACAAAGTTATGAAATTTTTACTTGTTATACATACAGACATACGGACATAACCGTCAAAATAGTCAGAATAGCTTCCTAGGATCTCGAAACGTCGAGATATCATGAAAACTCGATTTTTAAAAATCAAAGTGAAAACAATAACTTCCCAATTTCTTGAAATTCGTTAATTTTCTTAGTAGGAAGTTAAAAACTACGTGTAGGTTCAAAAGTTACGTAAACAAATAACAAGCACTGCATTGTCCCAAGAGTTCTACAAATAAGGAACAACAGACAACAGACAGAAGAGTTGACTTTCTTTCACTGCCTACATCTATCAATCTATACTACACTGAGGCTTCTGAGAAACTTAGCAAACTGGATCAGCTTCTTGACAACTGTACATATTTTTTAAGAAATTTAAGTGACACTTACAGTTTATCTGACGGTAAGAAGCTACTTCAGCTCATGGACATCTGCAACCAAATACAAACAAGGAGGTTGAAGAGCGACGCATTGCCGGTAATTATACGGGCTCTCTTTTTCCTACAGACACAGCAGTGTAAGCACTGCTGCTTGGCAGCAGATATAATTAAGAGGGGAGTACCAACCTAGACTTACATACGGACAGGAGATAGAAGAGGAGTCCTGCAACCTAAAAATATGTTAATAATAGGTCGGGGAAAAAGTTTCTTCCTATTTTGTTTATATAAAATTAGAGTGAAGTGATTTTTTTAACGTAGTAGAGTCATACTGCAGCTATATTATGGTTGTAGCACGAATGGGTCGGCTCGAGTAGGACCACGCTCTCACAGTATACCAGCGTAAAACAGCAGATCAGTGCTGCTGTGTTTCGTATGGTGAGTGTAGAGAACAGGAGACCTTTTTACTGGAAACGAGGCATTCCATCATAGTCCTCTGGGGTGTCAACGCATCTACATTTTGATTCTTAATCGAGGATAGATGTCTATGTGCCACAGCATCCACTTTCATCAGGTGGACTGTGTTATCGTTTGTCACCCTTATTCTATTTAAAGAAAACTCTTTCGTTGTACTGTTTGTATCTGGCCGGTTTTAATATCAATACTTATAGTATATTAAGAAAAATAAAAAGTAAAAAACACTTTATCGGCCATTTTTCGGTTGTTTATCTGTTCGCCTAAATGAGTGAAGTCAAAACGACGAAATTCGATACATTCTGAAGTTTTATTATAAAAAAGGGAAAAATGCGACACAGTCGCGAAAAATGTTTTGACGTTTATAGACCTAATGCAGTGTAAGTAAGAGTAGCACAAAGTTGGGTCAAGCATTTTCAGTCCGGGAATTTTGATGTCCAAAAGCAGCTTGCTCTGGTCGCCCTCATACAGATAAAGTCGATGTCATTTTTAAAAAGTGGAGCAAGATCGCCATATTAGTAGTTACGACATAGCTGGCTTATTGAGAACTGAGCACAAAACAGTTTTTACTCATTTGTAAAAGTCTGACTATACAAAAAACTCAATATTTGGGTACCACACGAGCTCACTAAAAGAAACCTAATGAATCGTGTACTCATTTGCGACTCTCTATTGAAACGTAATGGAACTGAACCATTTTTGAAAAGATTGATCACTGGTGACGAAAAGTACGTAATCACCTACGACAAGAACGTTCGAAAAAGATCATGGTCAAAGAATAGTCAAACTCCACAGACTGTAGCGAAACCCGGGTTAACACGCAATAAGTGGGTGTATGGTGGGATCGGAAGGGCATCGTTTACTATGAGCTTTTACCGCAAGGTAAAACCGTCGTCGATTCGGATCTCAACTGCCAACAACTAATGAGACCTAAGCAAAAAATTGATAAAACGGCCGGAATTGAGCCACATAAAAGGAGTGGTCTTTCACCATGATAACGCCAGACCACACACATCTTTGGCCACTCAGAAAAAATTGGGAGAACTTGTGTTAATGCACGCTTCCCAACTAAGTTCCGCCATCCACCATGTATATACACCCTCAGATTTTCACTTGTTACGATCTCTTCAGAATCCTTTGGGTAGTGTTAGGTTAAAATCAAGAGAAGACTGTCAAAACTACTTGTCGCATTATTGTGATCAAAAATCCCAAGATTACTTTTTTAGAGATTGTGTCATCACCTACAAGATGGCAACAAGTTATCGAACAAAATAGCACATATATAATGTAATTAAATGTAGGTAATTAAATTTTGAAATAAAAAATGTCTTGAATTTGTATATCAAACCCGAAGAAACTTTTTCCCTTGCCTTGTATTTTTATTTCGTCTGTTTCTTCGATGTTCTTACAAGATCCGTTAACTTTTATCACTGAATATTTGAAACATAAATTTTATAATCACAACCGTGGTCACCGTTCTGCGGAAAATTTTAATTTTTCAGCTCTAATAGGCTTGTTTTAGTTCCGGCTTCCTTACTTTACCCTATGCGACTTTAGAACTAATTATCTAATAATACACGCGCAACTACTATGAAACGGGGGCTAGATTCGAATCTAAGTAGAAAGTTAACATTTTGTTTAAAAATTTAAATTGTTCGGTTTCGGATCCTGTGGTCTAGAAATATATATAATTTCTTCGGCGTAACGAATTAAAACTTCGATTGCATCGACATACGTAGACCTGGACGTTATGATTAGATACACCCAAAACATCATAGCTCGCAGGCAAGTCGACTAGTACTTTAAATAATATTTTTGAAAGTTACGTATCAAGTGCATGTTTTCCATACGAAAATTGATTTTTAACATTGAAAATTTAAATAGGACAGAGAATAATTATCGTTGTTAATATCGATAGAAAGGTGATCATTAACACTAATGAAATACCTACATCCATCAATCAACCTATACTACACTGATGCGTATGGTATGCGTATGGCATTATTGCATAAATGTATACGCAATAACATACCTCTAGCTAGACGAATCCAAAAACGAGCATTGTAATTATAAATTCAATATAAATAAATCTTTTAAAACTATATGCTAATCTTTTAAAACGGTATGTTTCGTATTAATCAGATGGCGTCTTATCCAATTACCTATTGTTTATTACAA
>DWHP01009182.1:0-10290 GCA_018247895.1 Parnassius honrathi | reverse complement strand
AAAAAATGAAAACAAAAATTTTGAATTAAATAAATAACTCAAAAACTATGGAAATTAGAATAATACGCACCCAATTAGTAGTATTTATTGATAGATCAATTTCATAATATTTTAATATAAAAATAATTATTATAGGCTTCTATTCCGTTCACCTGTTACACCCTTTTTCCAGACGGTAGGTAGGTAAAAAAATCGCCCAGTATAGTATATTCCTTCAGTATACATACCAACCCGGCTGCCAGAATTCTTTATGACTTCTACATGGTTAATATCCCCATTTAAGGCAGTCTACGTGGCAGGCTCGTGTTCAGCAGTGGACTTTTGATTGTCAGTAGTAAATGTGAGTCAAGTATCTGTCCAACTTTTTGGTTTTTGGTTCAAACCAATCTTGGTTTCAACTAAATTAATGTTACCAGTAAGCTTCTTACTGCGTCTCTCGACTGAGACCAACGCTGCTAAATGTGCATATGTTTAAGAGTGCAGTTCTCTATGCACATCATGAATGGCGCTTCTTGTTTATAAAATAAGAAATAGCGCCGACGACGTGAAATACTGTAGGGCCATTGCAAAGACACCTACGTTCCTTGCGATTCCTTTGCCCTTATAATCTTAAATACTTTAGTCTATAGTTATAATAAATCATCAAACGATGCCTCGAACTATTTCTCCGAATTTAATCTCATAGTGCACTTAATCTTCTAACCTTATACATGGGATAGCTTGAAAGCAAAACAGGACGATTGTGGCAAAACATTTCAATTAAGGTACCGAATAAGTAGGTATTCAGAAGCATTCTATTTAACTTATGTACTTGATAGAGCGACGCTGCAACTATATTATGGTTATAGCACGAATGGGTCGGCTCGACCGGGGAAGGATCACGCTCTCACGGAATATCAGAGTAAAATAGCAGCTTAATACTACTGTGTTTCGTATGATGAGTGTAGAGATCCGGAGACCCGTTTTTACTGGAAACGAGGCATTCCATCTTAGTCCTCAGAGGTGACAACGCATCTGCGTTTTGATGCTTAATCGAGGTTATGTAGATGAACTATGGGCCACAGTATCCACTTACCATCAGGTGAACTGTTTTTTTTGTCACCCTTGTACTATAAAAAAAAAAACTATATTATTTCTTATTATATTAAATATTTGGTTGGGGTCAGGAACTAAAACTGTAAGCGATGATTTTAATCACAACTTTTAACCATCGTAAATAAATTACAACGTTTCCCCTATTTTTAAGCACTAAAAAAGCTAATTTTGATAAACATATTACAACAAATCCAAAAATTTCATATTATTATGTGAGATGATTTGACTGAGATTTGAGGGAGGCATCAACATCTCTCGTATAGCACCCAAGCTTGTTTTTCCCGATAATATTCCTATTACAGACATAAATTTTCTACAGATTTAATATGTGTATAGAAAAGGATGTTTATTTCTGTAATATTTAAATAATGTCAAATCAACTTTATTTTTTCAGCTACCTTTACACAGGCTTTTATTAGAGTACGCCAAATTGTATGCGGCCCATTTCGTCCCGTGAGTATCGTGGTAAGAAGCAACTATGCAAAATGCATAAATCTTAATGCTTCTAATGATAAGCATGCATAAATATTATGGCATCTGATAGCGTACTACGGGGAGTAAGGTACTACGGGATGGACCCAAAGCCTTTACTTACCAAGCTGAGAAGGAGGCCGGTAACCGCTGATATGTAACCACAACACTGGTAATGATGAACCTACCTTCACATTTGGCACAGGTTTAGCACTTTTGGAAGAATTTCCCGCTATCATTCTATTGTTAGAGCCTAGCCTATCAATTAACAGGATGTACCTACATAAATAATAGCAAGAGAAAAGTCACTGCGGCATTGTCCTGATTATGTACGATGCGTTAAAAATAAAACAAAAATTACCTGGTAATAATAATAAAGAATACAATAAACTTTTTCATAAATAATCTTATTGATATCGCATAGATATTAAAACTAGTGGTCTCCTCGCCACTGTAATGGACATTGGACACAGGAGAGTTAATTAAAAAATACGATTCGGAGTATTGCCTTGCTACGGTATTAATTAAAAGAACTCGGCGCTCTTTTATCATTGCCTTTTGTTACTCTGAAAATGGAAATGTATTTGATAGTCGGAATGAATTCGCTTTGTCAGTTATAAACGAAATAGTATGGATATGGACAATAACAAGCCATGTGGAGGCTATTGTATGAAACATGTCCTGTTACTTGAAACTTTTTTAGGAGTTATTATTTCCGCCAAATATATATCGTACAATAATTAAAATATTTTTAGCAGTTATTACTTCTGTCAAATATATACTCTGCTAAATGAAGGCCTCCTTTTATGAGTGGTAGCGCTCCAATGCAGCTAAATCATGGTCATAGCACGAATGGGTCTGCTTGATCGGCGAAGGACCACACTCTCACGGAATACCTGCGTAAAATAGTAGCTTAAGGCTGCTGTATTTCATGTAATAAGTGTTAAGAACCAACGACCCTTTTTACGGGATATGAGGCTTTCCATCTTACTTCTCATTAGGTACAACTCACGCATAGTATTCCTCGCCATTTCCCTGCGTTTTTGGAATTTGCCCTAGTCTCTCTTCAACTACAATCAAGTCAAAGTCGAAGGAAAACAAATACTGATAGATTCTCTCTCCTATATCACATGCTAAGAGGAAGAGTATATGGGTAATAAAAGATTTACGATTCTTTAAGCCTGCAAGCAGTTCCACAATGTAATATATGGTAGACGTTAAAACAAAGTCAACCACTGTAACGAGCATCAGGCGGAACGTAAGGACGTGAACGCGACTCTGAGTTAGTAATCTTGTATAATATAATTACATAAATTAAATGTAAGAACTTAATTGGCCTGTGATAACGGCAAGAAAGTATATAAAACTATTTTGTTAATGTGTCGTAAGAGATAATTCAGTAAGAAAAGTCCGAAAATTTTTACATAACAGATGGCGGTATAACTATCGCGTACGATTCCTATCTAGATAACTAGACGTAAAATAGCAATTTCCTATATTTGCGCGAACACTAATTACTGTTTTACTTGTCTATGTAAATTTTGGGTCTGGTCGGGAATATAGCCGACATATCACTTTGCAGCACCCATGATCACAAGGGGCTGAGGTGTTCGACGTCCCAATGGCATAGTTAACCACGGCTACTTCCAGATTAAGATTATAACGATAAAATTAACGATATAATCCGTAAAAACTAGTTTTATTTAAATGTATAGTGTTACATAAGAAATCATTATTCAATTAGTGTATTATGATTGCTTATTAAACAATATAACTCTTCCAAAATTATTTCATCTGCGGCAGTAACCTGGCGGATGCCAGCTAGTTAGACATGAAACGTAATGATATCATCATCGACACCATACACCTCTATATAGAGAATAACAGTTAAAACCTAGTGATTACATAATCCTTGATAATAGTGTTATGTTCCATACACTATTACGGGAAATGGGTCGTCCCTTTAACCTGCTAACTTTCTAAAGTTAAAGTTAAAGTATAGGAATAAATATTCTGTGATCAACCTCTTAAATTAATAACACACATAGACAATAAAGTTAAAGTTACAGCCTTAATATACGCCCACCGTTGGGCACAGGTCTCGTCTCAATTTTGAGAGGTTTTAGGAAAAACATACTCGTATGCTAATACCTACTCTGAGATCCACTTATTATATAATCAGTAGATATATATCACAAGCGGAAAGCGCAACAAAATTCATAAGCAAGTACAACCGAACTGAGAAATTTTCTCAAATAGCAGCCTCGTACGGTACGATAAGCGTAGTGTAGGGCGACCCCCCACTAAATGGAGTGAAGACCGGGTAAAAGATACAGAAATCCGATGGATGCAGGTTAACTGCAACTTATTGTATTCCCTGGGGAGACCTATGTTCAGCAATGGACTTGTCATGAAGCTGGATAAAGACAATGTAACAAAAACAAGTGGTAGAATTAAAAATTTTGTGAAACCGACTTTAATAACTCAAAAACTACGGTCAGATCATTAAATATGATACTACACGAAAAACACCAGCTTTCAAATAAAAAAGAATCATCAAAATCGGTTTACCCAGAAAAAAATTCTAAGGTAATACAGATAAAAAAACATACAGTCGAATTGAATACCGCCTTCTTTTCGAAGTTGAATTAAACCCAAATGCAATACTTAAAATAAATAAAATAAATTAAGCCTATATTGCTGTAATTTATAAACATGCACAGTGTAACATTTTTGTTAGAATTATTTGTAACTTAATTGTGTTTCACGATTTTAACTTTTTACTATTTTTCGTCAACCAGTTTTTCTTTTACAACTTGTCCTTCGACAAAGGCCTCCTCTAAAGCTTTCCATTTTGTCCTGTCTTTTGCAGTGCCTGTCCATAATGGACCAGCTATATTTTTACATCGCCTTCCCAACGCTTAAAAGGAATAAAGGTAGAAAAACTAAAATGCAACGCAACTTACAATAAATAATTTGAATTGGAATGTATTTATAGAGTTTGTAACAATACTTTATCCCGTTCTTTGTCTTACCTGTCATGGTAAATATTCCCACGAAAAGACCAATGGACCTGCCCGCTAGCATCACCTCCTCTTCCGAGTCGTTCCCTGCTGGCTTTTTGCGTCCCGCCCAGATGCCCACCGCCAGGATCAGGACGTAGAACAGGATGATGGAGATCACACCAGCTATGTTAATCATCTTGAATGGTTTTAGCTTCCCTAAAGACGTAAAACAACAATAAGTTCAAATTGTGAGTGTAAAGTCTCGGTTTCTTGATTGTTCTTCCCAAGAAGGAAGTTTTTCCGAACCAATTGTAAAAATGAAATAAATATATTTAGTAAGATTTATTTCTAATCTATTTGGATTGTTTTATATTTAGGGCGAGATAGTATGAGATATTATGTGTTAATATTAGCGTACTTCGCTAGATGTTATGAACGGGATTGGAAAAGGTATGCTTCGGTGGTTTCGACACGCAGAAAGAATGAAGGAGGAAATAGAGGCAAAGCATTTTATATTATTTTATACGTGGTAGAGTCACGCTGCATCTATATTATGGTTGTAGCACGAATGGGTCGGCTCGACGGGGGAAAGACCATGCTCTCACAGAATACTAGCGCAAAATAACGGCTTAATATTGCTGTGTTTCGTATGGTAAGTGTAGAGATCCAGAGACTCTTTTTCATTCTATAAAAAAAAAGCTAATTTATGCTGCAGAAATAAGTGGCAAAGTCCAAAATGGTCATATATTAAAGATGGGTCAAATTAAATTTTCTTAAGCTAAGTAAGTGTGCTTTACCATCATCGAATGCATCACCACGTACCACCAGGTGGGATTACAGTCAAGCAGCGACTTAAATAAAGACGTGAATAAGACCTGAAAGGTGTGACAGAATGGTATCAAATAGAAGTTCGTAGTCTCTGCCTACCCTTCTAGGTAAGTGCTTATATTTATTAAGAGTATTACTATTCACCATGTGGTGGTATCATAATAGCCCTACCTAATCCCGTGGGTTTCAAAAAGCGCCTATTATTAGAAAACAGCAGTCTTAACGCTGGTATTCTGTGAGAGCGTGGTCCTTCCCCAGCACGACAAATGGTTGTAACCATAATACAGTTGTAGCACGGCTCTGCTACAAGAAATACCACTAGTGTTAGAAACGCCAATCGCCAACCAAGCGTGATGATTACGAGAAACCCTCCAGCAGTGGACTCTACTAGATGGTGAATAGAAAAAGCTGAGTAATTAGTTTCTTTCCGTAACTTTAAAAGAAATTCTACAGATGCTTTGGAAATGACTGAAAATGTATCTTATGTAATAAACATATATGGCTGAATTTTGAGAGCCTATAAATTTCCACTACTGAACAAAGACCACCTCTAAGGATTTCTTCATTTGAAGGATATTTTCGTATTTACGACGCTTTACAGGCGGATTGGTAACCGCATAGCCTTCTATTTTTTTAATACCTGCCAGTAACAAAATAAAAGCCTATTAAAGTGTTTGATTGCCTCGTAGGTCTAGTGATCATAAGTACTACTGCTGATTATGAGTTCCCGGCTTTGAATCCCAGGCAGGTTAAAAAAACAGTTATTGAGCTTTTATTAAAAATTCTCAGTAATAGCAGGTGTCTCACCCCCGTGCCTCGGAAAGCACGCAAGCGAGCGTTGATCCTGCGCCTGATCTCCCTCCGCTTGTGTCTGTTTGCCGTTCTATCGGGACTACGAGAGTGAGCAAAAGAGAGTGAACTTAATCCTGTCCTGCGCAGATGGCTAGTCTCCGTTGAGACCGGCCGCCGGTCTTCAAGACACTATTATAGCCCTCCGATTATATTGTCTAATAAAAAGAATGAATATAAACCATATTGTCACACTTGGCAGTTGCCGCTGTTTGTTTGTATTTTTAGTTCTAAGTATAAAGACGCCACTACCTATGTTCTATTTATCTTCTTTTTCCTTCTGTAGCCACCTATCACACCCTCGCAACGCTTCGCGGTAGAAGATATACTCACACCGCCACAACACAGTATATAATTATATTGTAACTATATTGTTTATATAATTATATTAAGAAATTATTTTACATAATATAGTTGTAGCTCGAATGGGTCGGCTCGACCGGAGAAGGAGCACGCTCTCACAGAATACCAGCGTGAAACAGTAGTTTAACGCTGCTGTGTTTCTTATTGTGAGTGTAGGGACGGGAAACCCTTTTTACTAGAAACAAGGCATTCCATCTTAGTCCTCACGGGTGATAATCGCGGATACATGTAAATGTCTACGGGCCACAGCAATTTCTTACCATGAGGTGAACTGTGTGCTCGTTTGTAACCCTATCCTATAATATCCTATGATAGGGCTTAGAAACCCAAAGAGCGATTTATAGTGCAGCCCTAACTGAATATAATAAAGAAATTAGGAAAGCCAAGAGAGCATCGTGGAGGAAGCTATGCGAGGAAGTTGAGTCTTTGCCTCGCAGTGCAAGACTACACAAAATGCTATCGAAAGCTATACCTAATTAGATCGCGCTTTTTAAAAAGCCAGATGGTAACTTCACTAATTGTGAAATAGAAACATTTCCCAGGGTCGCAAGACTTCAGTCTTGAATTCTTTCAGAGCCCTACGAAGGCCTTGTAATGAGGACCGGTATAGGGCTGCAAAGATAATAAGGCCAAACCTGGTGAAGTGGGCTGTTGACTCCTTTAAACCATTTAAAACGAGCGAGGAGGATGGAATAATTCCCATTCAACTACAGAGGGGTATAGACATCCTTCTTCCCAGTCTGGTGAAAATCTTCAGAGTAAGTTTTGCATGGGGATATATTCCAGAAGGATGGACAATTGTCAAGATTCTATTATACGATAGGCCGGTAGAAAGGACTACGCTTTACCAAACTCCTTTAGACCTGTAAACCTATCTTCCTTTCTCCTTAAGACATTGGAAAAGGTTATAGATGGATATATGCAACCAGCATGCTGACCGCAGAGGCAGAGCTACGGAAACGGCCCTAAGTAGTGTCATTGACAGGGTTGAAAAAGCACTGGAGGAGCAAGAAATAGCAATCTGTGCCTTTCTAGATATTGAGGGCGCCTTCGACAGTACCCCGACATCAATGCTGATTGGGGGCCTGACATCTAAAAATGTTTACCCCACAATCATCAGATGGGTGAAATCGATGCTCTCAAACAGAAAGGCAAAAATTGATTGAGGGAATTGTTTCAAACTTTGATTGAGGTTGCAACTATAAGAGGCTGCCCACCAGGAAGTGTTTTGTTACGCCTTCCTTGGACTCTTGCGGTTGACCAACTATTGTACAAAATGGCAGACCTACGCATTGACACACTGAGTTATGCTGATGACCTTGTGATCATTGCGAGGGGCTTTTGCTAAAGAACTTTATCGTCAATCATACAAAGAGCCCTAAACACCGTAAATAACTGGTGTAAGGATAACAGTATATCAGTTAATGCTGATAAAACTGTTATAATACCCTTTACCAAAAAGAGACGGTTGGACAAATTAGTCCAACCAAAACTTAATGGTAAATAAGTACCATTTTCCACTGAAGTTAAGTACTTGGGCGACCAAAAACTAACGTGGAACTCTCACCTTAGCAACGTATGCCATAAGGCAAAAATCGTCCCAGTACGGTCCTATGGCTGTACAGCGGCATAGTGAGGCCGTTTCTCACCTACGTCTCTATTGTCTGGTGTAACAAGGCCAACCAAAAGACGACTGCGGACGGACTAAATAGTCTACATAGGACTGCCCGCTTAATGGCAACTGGAGCTATGCCATCATCGCCTGGAGCGGGTCTTAATGCACTTCTATGCCTAACGCCCCTTGATCTTTAACGCCTGTGCACATCCTAAATGATTGCGGACCCCTAATGCGCAAACGTAACACTCACCTGGGAAACTATGTACTCCGCCCAGAAGAAGTGGAACTGCTCACGGCTATGCAACTCCTTCTATTCATTGAAGATATCGAGCTTAGCAGTAAACTATTGTATTATAGCCATAGCAGCGATCACAATAAATCTTTTAGGTTGCAGTGATACTGGTCTCTTTCCCTAGACCTGCATAGCTGCTCGCACATAATTAAAAAAACCCTATAAAAAAACAATGTACTTACTTTGTGCTGTTACACCCCTTTTACGAACTTCTCATGATTTATATAAAAATATTTCTGACTAGAAATTAAAATTCAATTAATTTATTTTTAATCGATTGCTCCAGAAGGATGTGTGTTTTCGAGAAAACGCACCTGCAATTCTCCTGGTGTTGCAGTTGTACATGGGCAGCGGTAGTGACTTACCATCAGGCGAACCGTATGCTCGTTTGCCCCCTCTACTATAAAATACGTATGTATGTATGTATGTCTATTTCTTTGGCACGCTCTGTAGCCTGAACTGTAACTAAACTAAACTTAAAAACTAACTTTGTAAGTCTATGCCCAAAATACTCAAACGTTGCTCAATTTCACGATGCCCTTAAGTCTCGAGCTGTCTCTATCACTTTAGCCAAAGTGACTGTGATACTAAGAGAATTAACATCTTAAAATTGGGTAGCGTTTGATTGGTCAGTCATATAGATTGCATATTTAATCTTCCCATACTGACCGACTAATGTGAATCCACGAACCGTTGCGCCGATCGAACTCCGAGCACTGGTATTTCACGTCATACGTTATCTAAAACTCGAGTCGTCTATTATGTACAACCACTTGACACATTCACGGTTAGACGGCCAGGAGCAACGTTCCACGAGTTGCGCCTCGGGTGTTACACGTGCAGCTGTCGCCCCATCGGAGAGACGTTTTCTGCGAAGGGCTATTCCTGGTCCTGAAGCTTAGCCCGCACATGAGCGCGCTGCCAGCCAATATCAACAGCACGCGTTACATAAGTCACATCACTACTAAAGACACGTGCGGGGTAATGACAGGAGCTGGAGATGGCTGCGCCGGCCCGTGAACTGGATCGATCCCGCCTGACGTCATTGGTCACTGGCTGCTTCGTTATGCGCATGCTCCGTACCTCCCACTCCACCTACGTGCCGACCTCTCGACCTTTTCTATAATGCTTGATATACATTTCCTCGTCTCAATGTGACTGAAAGTTGTTTACGCGTTTCCAAATGGTTTTAAACGATGCGACGAGCGATGGTAACAGATACGAGGAATGTAGGCGTTAGTGGTGTTGGTGTGGTAGCGGCTAGGTTTCCCATTGAGAAATTGATTGATGGGGTTTCTATAATGGCCGCTACATCTCCGCGGATAAAAATAGTAACAAGGCTTCGAACGCATGTCAACCCCCGTCACAAGCTATAACATGTTACATTATATAACATATGTTATAGTCATTACTGCCTCCTCACATAGTACTTATTGGTTTCTTTAGGAGTCAAGGCGTCAATTAATTATATGGGGTTAAAGACATTTCTCTTAAAGAACACATTGTTCACTTACAAAGAGATTAATTATACATAAGAAATAATATTAAGAGTATTTACACGGTAGCACGCATTATATAACATTAATTAATTTGTTTCACTTTTAATTTACTAAATTTAAACACAGTATGTATTTATAAAATCATAATCTTTTAAAAATATGAATATTCTATTAACACAATATTCATATCTTCAAAAGTATATATTAATTCGGTCTTCAAAAAAAATTATTATTATTATTTTCTTTTGTTTCTTGTCGGATCTCACATTG
>DWHP01009181.1:0-10291 GCA_018247895.1 Parnassius honrathi | reverse complement strand
ATATATATATATATATTAAATTTAGGCTTATAACGAATATTATAATAGATATATACTATTAATTAAGGTTTGCATTGGACCAAAATAAAATGTTGAAAATAATTTAGATATAATTGCAAGAATATTCTCTACCCATATCGTACCGTGAGTGTCGTGAGAGGCGACAGAGGGATATTAAAATAGGAGATGGCCAGCTGCACCTTTCTGATGACATTTGAAAATAATTAAAAACTGCGGTTGCCAACCCTATGACAAAATCTATGAGGCTATCTGTAGAGGAGGACCGTGTTCAACCTCAGTGTAGGACTTTAGGCTGTAATGGATGAGAAAAAAATCAAATGTAGTTTTAGTCAACAAATATTTATTACACTATCTACTCTTTATATATTTTTGTAAATGATTTAAAAATATGTTATTGTTAAAGGGAATCCAGTTTCATTCTTTAAGGCGCTACTCCTATCGAACGACCTTGAGCGTTCGGTCCCATCCATTAAATTTATAAAATCGAATTTTAGTCCTTTGAAAAAATTTAATTGATCAGTGTTCAATTAAATTTTGTTGTTAATTGATAAAAAATAAAATAATGCTTATTTTACAAGGAGTTGCGTGTTATCAATAATTATTTCGCATTTCTGTGGTTTAGTTGTAGGAAGATTCATCAAGTATTTACTCCTTTAAAAAAATTGAAATTAGCTGTTATGCAATCAAGATTATGTAGAAACTTAATAGATTTTTTATTAATTGATATGTTTTTTAATAACAAGTAGATAGCTTCTTTTTATAGCGCTAATTTTGATAAATACGTTGCTCCCCGTTATTATGAAAGTTGGAAAAGAAACGCTTTTAAGCGGAACAGAACGAAACCTTACATTTAATATTTCATAAATTTGCCACTTTTTAAACATGTGATATAGCGGCTACAAAGATAGCGACGAGGACGGAGTAAGAACTGCCGCCGCGAGATCAAACGACGCCCTCAATGAAGACAAGAAAAAAAGGCTCGATGAAAAAAGAAACACCCCGTCCAAGGTGCAAATTTGCGAGATTACAACAAAATACCAATTTGGCGCCACGACGGAGTTTCAAACAATTTTCACTTTAAGGAGCGTTGATCAAAGAAATGAAACTAAAAAGTAGACCTACTCCAGCCGACGGAAATGAAAGTAAATTTAACCAACAGTAATTCGCTTTTGGAGAGCTCAAGGGAAACTCGAAAGAAAGGAAAATTGCAAAAGTTAGTGTTCCCTTATGAGGGAGCGAGTTATTACTACTAGATATTTGAAGGTCGCAAACGGCTCTCACTTTTATTGCAATAATTTTGGCCTAAACGCCAATTATGTCAGAACTTGCGGCACTTTGGCTCGTAACTTTTTAAGAACTTGAGTATTATAGTTTTTATGTGTAAAGAAATGAGTCATAACTTTTAGGATAACATTGTCAATTTTTTTTAATAAAATTGTATTTTAAGATCAGGTAGAAAAGTCGTTATGCTCAATGTTATTTAACAATATAAGCTGGATCACCATAACAACATAACCGCAACGGTTACGTATGATAGTATCAAATTTTTCATAAAATTTTGTTCCGGGCACAGTTTTGCTTGTGCACCTGGATTTAACCACTGTTATCTATGCTTGTGAATATCGTATGGAATTCATTTTTCATCACGGGTAACATTTCATTCATAACTCCCTCTTTTTTAAACCAATTCAGCAATATGGACGTAGCCTCTTACTGTACGTCACCCCATTTGGTTTTTTTTTATTTTACTGTTTTTCCCCAAAATGAGCTAGTGCTGTTTTTACATCAACATCAAAAACCGCGGCTGGCTAAGCCGTATTAGAGACTAATCCATTTTAACTATCACCTTTTGTTCATTATTATTACAGTTTTCTGTAGGCAGCTACGTGGTTCATTTGTGAGTTCGAAATTCTCCGAATTAATGCGATCGAATCAATGAAACACAGATACTTCGTTAATAGTGCTACATTGGTGCACGTCACTGATATTGCCTGTCGTTTAAGACTCATTTGTTTTCGCTTTGAAACTCGTATTTAAAATGAGATGAATTTTCATTAGTCAAGGTTATGAATATAGCGATATCGTATAATAAAAAACAAACACAGGAGAAGAAAAGGAATAATAGATTTTGAAAAAAGAAGAACATTCCTTTAATACAAAATTCATTTAAATTTGCTAATCCAAATCAAACCATAGCTTTTTTTTATATGATAAGGTGACAAACTAGCACACAGTCCACCTGATGGTAAGTGGTAGCTGCGGCCCATAGACATCTACATCTATCCTCGATTACAAATCGAAATGCAGATGCGTTGTCACCTCTGAGGACTGAAATGGAAAGCCTCGTTTCCAGTAAAAAAGGGTCTCCGGATCTATATACTCACCACACGAAACACAGCAGTATTAGGCTGCCATTTTACGATGGTATTCCGTGGGAGCGTGGTCCATCCCCGGTCGAGCTGACCCATTCGTGCTACAACCATAATATAGTGGCAGCGTGACTCTACCACGTATAAAACACATTAAATGAAATTTAAAGATGACATCTTCCTTAAGGTGAAGTGGGCGCCAAAATCAGATTTTTCACGCTTTATAAATCCATAATTTATTCACGTATCTATTGAACATTCGAATGAAACAGTTTTTTCACTTAGTGGACGTACCTAAAATTGTAGATTTTGAGGAAAACACATTACTTTTCGCAGTCGAATAAAAACTAGAAGCGTACTGTTTTCAACAGGCATCGATGGGACGAAATTATAATACGGGGTAGCGGATACTATTACGCCGCAACTTAACGGTGTTTCAACATACCAAAATATAAACCAGAATGTACATTCTCTTATCAGATTTGACGATTAAGAAACTCCTGCCCTCTGATTACCCGCACCACAGAGCTTTCTGATCGACTGCGCAAGCACCGGGCGTCCATGACAAGGCGATTATTGTCCCCTTTCACTTCAGCACTCAAAAGGCCTATCGTGCCAAAGGCCTGAATCTAGGAAACTAGATTTAATTGAAATGGAACAAACTTTTATCGTCTGCGTCAGCGCGTGAACTTGCGGCTGTGTTGTGATCATAGATAGCACAAGTTTATACGTGATAGAGCGACGCTGCAGCTATGTTATATTTCTGGCACGAATGGATTGGCTCGAGCTGAGTAGGAACTCGATCTCATAGAATACCAGCGTAAAATAGAGGCTTAATAATGCTGTGTTTCGTTTGGTGAGAGTAGCGAACCGGATACCTTTTTTACTGGAAATTAAGTATAAATGTAGGTGTTTATGGGCCACAGCACCCTTACCATCAGGTGGATTATGTGCTCGTTTGTCAACCTTATTCTATAAATAAACGTAATAATTTATATAATAATACGGCTTGCAGGAACTAGATGCGTGAAGCCGAAGTTTAGTCTAAGCGATGCGTTTTGGAAGAAGCCTTTGTCTTGGTGTTAAATACTGCAGATTTATGATTAATCACAAGCTAGGAATACATATAAGGATACGTATAATATTACTGAGTAACAATATTTTTATTCAAAATAGGTTTTAATAAGCATATTTCGTAATTTCAGAAAGATACGCCATCACTTCAAAAAGTACTAGGCGAGTCATTATCTCAAAATCCACCTTTTTATGTAAAATATATGCAACATTATTGGGAATGATGTTGTTTATATTACAACATACAAAATAATGATGATGCCATTATACCAAAAATAATAAATTCGTGTAGTCATTAATTAAATTAATCTATTTTCTTTATGATTTGATTCACACCAAATAATTGTAGGAAGTTTCCTAAATTTGAAAAAAAAATTACATTTATCCTAATTAAAAAATCAAATTCTTAAACTAAGATTGTATATTGATTTACAAACGAATACACATGTTATATCTTATATAGACTAATTTTAAGCAAAAATGGGTAGGCTCAACTCTCTAGTCCATCCCTATGGACCATGCTCTCACAGAATACCAGCATAAATAGCTTCATAATTTAGAGAAGCGGTAATCCTTTATACTGGTAACGAAGCATTCTTTTTTATTCTATAATATTGATTTTTTACTTATTACTTTTCAAAGTCATTCTATCTCAGTTTGCAGGGGTGACAGCGCATCTGCATTTTTATTTCTAATCGAGAATGGAATAATGGTGTCTTCGAACCACAACATCCTCTGACTATCGGGTGGACTGTGTGCTTGTTTATCACTCTTACTCTATAACCCCCCAAGTGTTATGTCAACCTAATGAGGTTGACAGCTTGTGCATGCCCGTGTTTCAGCCGACCCCGTGTAGCCATTTGGCAAGTAATCACGATTCGCTATTAAATTAAAAAGTAAACGCTATTTGTTTCTGATTTTATCCTTTGAACAACATAGATTAAAGACAAGGCCGTAATGTGGCGTCATAAGCGAACTTCCTATACTTTTGGTTGTTTAACCTGTTTTTTTGTTTTGTTTTGTTTAGTAAACAAATAGGTATTATTTATACGTGGTAGCACGAATGGGTGGGGTCAACCGGGGAAGGACCACGTTCTCACAGAATACCAGCGTGGAATAGTAGCTTAATGCTTCTGTGTTTCGTATAGTGAGTGTAGAGAACCGGAGACCTTTTTACTGGAAACGAGACTTTATATCTTAGTGCTTACGCGTGACAACGCATCTGCGTTTTGATTCGCAATCGAGGATAGATGTAGATGTCTATGGGCCACAGTAACCACTTACCATCGGGTGGATTGTGTGGTCGTTAGTCACCCTATCCTATAAAAAAGGTACTAGTGCTTTTCTTCAAACCAAAAAACCTCATTGAATTATTTGAGGCAAGATATAATTTTAATTTCTCCTCTGGTAAAAAATCTCGGAATGCAATTTATTAAACATGAAGTGTTAAGTACCCTTATTATAGAAATGTTTTCTTACTACATAGATATTGCTTCCACGCTCAAATCATTCCAAATTGCCCCATTATGATTTTTTCCGTTCTCACATCAAGAGTCGGTTGTCGGTAGGTCAATTTTTCCCGTTCGTGATTTTTAATTTTTTTTTACTAAGCGACACTAACTTCGTAGATAGTAAGCAAAATCGGAATTTACTTATAGTAGGTAATAAAAGGTCAAAACAGCTTTTTAATCATGTAATAATCGTGCCGATAAGAGAAACAGTACAATTGATATGAGCTTTTTTTCAAAAACTAATCTCTCCTGTAAAGTGCCTATATGTCGCTTGATAATGTTTGCCTTTCCACCGTCGATATATTAACATAAAAATAGGTTGTAATAAATGAACGACAAAATACGTTTAAAATTAAATTGCGCAAACAAGTACATTGATATTATAATATAAACGCAAGTAACTACATATAGTTTGTTCACCTTTAAGGAGTTCATTACGTTGATGTCAGCTCAAAGAAAAGTGGAATTATGTCAAGGTTAGCCGTATGTTTTGTAAGTGCTTCACTTTCTTTAGCGTATATTATTTGCCTTTCATATTTAAGAGCGACTGTGGCATTTCTGCCATCGCAGTGGCTAAGTTTGGCTGCGGTGCTGCGAGTCAATGGACTGTTGAATATAAGGACTTATAATAAAATGTTAAGATTTTGGTACATGCCTGACTGCCGACCGCGTTGTGTGAATATTATTATACCAAGACTGCTGTAGATCCCGTGAGATCTAACATAACCCGCGATGTTCTAAGAATAATTGATATGTTAATTAAGCGTATTAGGATTAATACTTACTAGTTCCGGATATAATGGTTCAAATCCCGCATGGATTAACCGTGATGGCCCGTAAATAATCGTTCCGGGACTGGATGCTTGTTTATGGGCAATTTATTTATGTAAAATATCTCCACGGTAAAAAGAAAATCCTACTATAGAGGTAATGTTTTCAAAAATAAAAGAAATTATGTCTTTTCGAGTTCACGCAAAAATTTTATTTTAATTTAATCTTCGAGTTTTTTTACATTTATCGAACCACATTTTTCGGTAAATGGTTTTATTATTGGATCATGATAAGATTTTAAAATTATCTTTTGATATAATTATTCATTAAATCAGTAACTAAAATACCATAAATGACAGCTTTTGCCCAAACTTTATAACGAACACTAGTATATATGTAGTTACTCAAAAGGTTACATAATGAACACACGAATTTTCTAATCTATTGACCTGCTTTAACTTTTTTTATTTATTGGCTTAACCTCGAATTATTTGCTTTGAACAGGTAAGCTTAGCTTGAGTTAATCTACTCTTTAGCAGACATCAAAAAGGAGGAAGTTCACAGATTGACTGTATGTTTATTTTTTGTATGTTGGTACATGAAATCTTCTACAAGTGTTAGCGAATTTGTAATAAATTTTTAGTTGAAATACATTATACTTCAGGAAAAACTAAAGTAGATTGTGAATTTTTGAATGGAACTATTTATACACATTCTTAAGTCGGCAGTTTAATTCTTCTATACTTTATGTCGTAACACCGACTTCTATTTAATATTTTATTTTATTTTACCTGTTTGAATTTGGTTTTTACATTTGACTCAAAGATATATTTGAATCTAGATTTATCTGAGTCTTGCAACATGTTTATTACTAAAGAAAATTCCCATCGGTCACGTCCTGGACCATGATGTCATCCCATTTTCAAACTCAATTATTTACTGTACGAGTATTTAAAATTATTTGAAATACAAACTATTCTTCTTATTACAGACTTATGATACATATCCGGCACAGTACGAGCAAGCTGTTTACCGCAAGCCCCTGAGGGAACACGAGAAGCCGCAGGACCTCCGCAACGTGCCAGGAGTACCGGGTGTGGATTACCCCATTTACCACGAAGTACCCGAAACGAGCTTTTCTTGTAAGCATGTTCCAGTACATCCCGGAATGTACGCAAACGTAGAGACTGGATGTCAGGTATAAATATTTTTATGACTTTGCCCTAAAACAGTGCCTGGCCTGTGGCCAGAAGTGAGACGTATAACATATACTAATTTTATATAATGTCAAGTTACACAGAATCACATTAAGTTAGGAAATAGATTTTAGTAGCATCTAAAACTTACTACTTAGAATTTTAATTTTGATTTCACCTATTCTTCAAGTTTAGTCAGTATTTTTGAATGCTTCGTTAGTGTCACAAGCAGATTTGCCGCTGATTATGTGGTGCCGGGTTGGGCCAAAATCAGTGGCAATCGCAATGGAATCCGTATAAATGAGTTTTATTACATGAACCGGTTGATTTATTTATCGTCTGGAAAAAAAATGGCTCGAATAGGTGCCCTCCCCTTCTACAAGATGGGTAGAAGGGGAGGGCACCTATTCAAGCCAGTTTGGGCTATTAAGCCAATCAACAAAAGGGATGTCTTATATTTTTATTTATATAAAATAAACAAAGCGATTAAAAATGTTGTAGTTCAAGCTAATTATGTGCAACTCACTTTACGCGTGCCTATTATCAATCAATTTGTGATACCCTTGACTTTGAAAATGGTAAAATTTCCCTTCAAATTAGTAAGTGGTATTAACAGAATAATTTAATGCTGTTAATAAAAAAATATATTGGTAAATATTAGTGCCATGAAGAAGTAGTACACTAATCTGTACTTCGTTCATCTATTGTATGTAATTTTATCCAGGCGGTGACAAGTTACCTGGTATATAATTGTGAATCAGAATATAACATTAAATCAAAATTAAAAAAAAAACCCGATCGTTGCATGGATGGTACGTACGTACGTAAAGGTAGAAGTAAACAAATTATACAACGAATATCTTAGATTTCTACACCAAAAAGTATAAACTGGTCATTATTAAAGGACTATATAAATCACAAAATCTGTCTAAGGATCATCACGATTAACTCAACAACCGTCTTAAAATTAAAAACCGCATTGCAGTCGGTACGTCTTAAGATCTACAAAGCCATAAACGCGCAGTGAGAACAAAGGCTTCAGATCCATTTCACACTTCTTTTTGCATCGACAATTAAAATAGGCTAAATTAAAAACTTCTCATCTTTTATTTTGTATGGATACCGTAGGATTTTTTCTTTTCCTATTCGTCCATTCAAAATTCAAAGAAGTCAATATAATTTAACTTATTTAAAAGTAATTGAAAGTAAATTAATTTGCTGTTTAGAATAAATAGTCAAATGGAAAATTTTCAGGCCGCTTGAATTCTACGGCCCACGAATAACTTCTAATTGAATAAGTTAAAAGCATTTTACCTTAGGCGAGACTTACTTAAAGTTTATTACAGGTTGATAATCTTAAATTACAATTTAGAGGGCTTTATTTAAAGACAATTTGTTAATTATCAAAGCAAACGTCTCTCGAAGTAAATATCCTTTTACGTTGCTTACAAAAAAAAATATTTAAGTATCACAAAATAATAAGTTATATTCAAAAGGTTTAATTTCTGTACATTTTAGAAGTTTCGCCTATGCAAACAAGATATAACATCATATAAATGATAAGCATAACCCCAATTAATATCATCACCACGATAAGCAATGAACTTCTCAAGTGCTTATTTATTATGATAATTATTTGTAACCAAAAATAAATAGAAATCACATAATTTTTAATAACAATATACAATACAGAAAAACCTCAAAATGAAAAAAGCAACTATTCCCACCAGAGTTGCTCAGCGGAGACCTTTGCCTTTATTACATGTTTAAAAATCGACCGATTGGGCCAGTGATGAGTGTTCTACTCTTTAACGAGTTACGTGTAAACTTCAGTATACATTAAGCTTATTTTCAGTACAGAACAGTTAACTATTGGATGTAATCCTCTGTTTTTGAAGAAAAGGAATTACAACAGTACACGTAGTACGCAGTACCGGATGTCGCCGTCCTAGCTATTTTACATCTGGCTTACATACGCTAGATGGTGACTGCCATGAGATTTCATTGACATTATCCATTGTCACCACTAACGATACACACGAGTCAAAAAGTAGTGATGGATTCTCTTACGCCGCTAGAGGGAAACAAGACAGGGTCTTCCTGAGAACAATTCAAATTAATAACAAACTGCTTACCAACCCACTCGCCAAGCGTGGCCATTATGGCAAAATCTCCCTTATTAGGCAATCTATGGGGGAGGCCTATGTTCATTAGTTGACTTTTATTTACATATGTGCTTTTCGTTCGGTGTAGGTGTAGGTGTGTAGTCTTATATATCCTGTAAAGTTTTTTTTTATAGAATAAGGGTTACAAATGACGCACAGACCAACTAATTGTAAGCGAATGCTGTGGTCTATAGATATCTATATTTATCCTCAGTTAAAAGTCAAAATGTAGACGCCTTGTCACCCCTGAGAACAAAAATGGAATGCCTGGTTTCCAGTAAAAGGGGTCTCCGGTTCTCTATACTCATATATACGAACAACAGCCGTATTTAGCTGCTATTTTACGCTGGTATTCCGTGGGAGCGTCTCCTAACCTACCCTAGCTGATCTATTCGTACAACGACCTTAATATATCTGCAGTGTGGAAAGTTTGTCATAAAACTTAAGTTTTTTTTGTGGAAAATTTCTAATTATAGATTTTCTTATCATGATATATACTGGTTAATCATTGGTTGTCATATTGTAGTTAGACTTCTCTCCGATTCATCACATTCAAATCACATTGTACGTATACAAGGTACTATTGTCAGCGCATAAAACACGAACAAATAAACATTCCTTTTTTAAATTCTTTTTAATAACGTTACCACTAAACTACGTTTTACTCTGTACCATGGGGGCAGTTTTCATACATAAATTAAACAAGGACAAACATTTGAGACGGACCAGACTCGGAACAACTATATATCTGTCATACAAATGCTTGTTTCGTACGGGATTCAAACCCGCGGCCCTCAACCACTGCACTAAGGAGTCTACGCATCGATTATATGTTAGATTTAAAGTAATTGCTTGAATAAATAAATTCGGTAACGGAAGTCTACAACACAGTAAAGACCAAACAGAGATTCTTAAAACAAACTAGATGAGACATATTTTAGTGATATTGAAATTATAAAATCACAACTATTTTATCGAGGCGGAATTCAACTTCAGCACTATGATAAGATGTTTTCCTGTTATTTAACGTATTCAAATTAATCCTCATTCAATTAGGTATATCAAATATAAGTCACGTTTCTTAAAGCTGTGGCCTATAAATATTAAAGTAAAGTAAAGTAAAGTTACAGCCTATATACGTCCCACTCCTGGGCACAGGCCTCCACTCATTTCTGAGAGGGTTT
>DWHP01009180.1:0-10291 GCA_018247895.1 Parnassius honrathi | reverse complement strand
ACCAGGCTTAAAACATTCTAAAACCTTAATCCGGGCTTTTGATCGTAAATTCGCTTCAGAAGCCCTGGGATTAAGTAAAGATAAATTGCGCATTCTGGTAAGGGCCCTAACTGAACATTGTTGTCTTAAAAAGCACACGTCCATCCTGGGACTAAGCAACTCAAGGATGTCTCGGTTCTGTTAAAGAACGGAAGAAACGCCTCTGCACATCTTAACTGGTTGCGGACCCTTAATGCGCACACGTAACACTCATCTGGGGAACTATGTACTCCGCCCAGAAAAAGTGAAATCGCTTACTGCTAGACAACTCCTTCTATTAATGGAAGACATAGGGCTTAGCAGTGAACTGTAGCCATAGCAGCGATCACAATAGATCTTTAGGTCGCAGTGATACTGATCTTTTTCTCTAGACTTACATAGCTGCTCGCACATAATAAAAAAAAAAACTTTACGTTAGGGCTTTGAAGTTTTACTAAAAGAAACGCATCTACTCGTATAGGAGTGCAGTGGTTGTGCATTGGCAGTGGCAACTTTGTTTACGATGCAGTCTGGTTTCCTCTTACAACTTTTAAAAGTCCTTCAACTCGACACCTGTGCATAGCAAACACTAAAGAAGTTGTCACTCGGTATTTATTTTTCTTTATAATCTTGTTGATAATGGTATTGATTTATTTGCATTAACGGATAATATATTTTATTGTCAAATATTTTGCATGAAATTTGGTAATAAACAAATTTAAGTGAAATAAAAATTAAGTTCTGATAAGTATTTCACACTTATTATAGATACAAATCACAAATAATATGCATTGTTTTGCGTGAAATTAATTTCACAATAAATACAGAGAATTTCGCGAGTACCGTGCTGTAAAATAAAAAGACAGAATATACGGTACATTATGAAAATCATTCAATATCGGGGAGTTATAAACGTACAATTACCAATTATAGTACGTATATTTAAAGTTACAGACTATCTACTTCTTGCTGCAAGTCGTTTATCAAAAATTTTTCTTACGTGATAGAGCCCCGCTGCCATAAAAAATTCTTACGTGGTAGAACCACGCTGCCATGAAAAATTTTTACGTGGTAGAGCCACGCTGCCATGAAAATTCTTACGTGGTAGAGCCACGCTGCCATGAAAAATTCTTACTTGGTAGAGCTACGCTGCACTGATAAATTCTTACGTGGTAGAGCCACGCTGCCATGAAAAATTCCTACGTGGTAGAACCACGCTGCCATGAAAAATTTTTACGTGGTAGTGCCACGCTGCCATGAAAAATTCTTACGTGGTAGTGCCACGCTGCCATGAAAAATTCTTACGTGGTAGAGCCATGCTGTAGCTATATGGTTATAGTACGAATGGGTCGGCTCGACCGGAGAAAGACCACGTTCACAGAATATCAGGGTAAAATAGCAGCCCAATGCAGCAGCATTAGATTATTGACTAAGATGGAATGCCTCGTTTCCAGTAAAAAGGGTCTCCGGTAGAAAAGGTAGAGGACTGGAGGCCCTTTTTACTGGAAACGAGGCATTCCATCTTACTCCTCGGGGCTGGCAATGCATTTGCATTTTAATTTTTAATCGAGAATACGTGTAGATGTTTATGGGCCACAGCATCCACTTACCATCAGGCGTAATGTAATGTGTCTTGTTTATCACCCTTATTCTACAAAAAAATGGTTTGGCTTTATTTTTCTCAATTAAAATACAAAAACTGGCTCCTCTTACAATCTAGAATTAGACAAAGCATGAAAATAAGAAATAATTTAGAGAATGGATTGTATTAATACAAATTGATTTAGTATTTATTGGGATCCAAAAACTAAATTAAAAATGCTTCTAAGGTTTCATTAAAATTTTGTTAAGTATTAACTTGAATGATATTTGAACCCAATCTGAAATAAAATGTATCATTCGTATAAGGAAAAAAGTAATAGACATTTTTATGTAAATAAATCGAAATAAAGGATCGATACTTTTTTGTATATCAATGGATGGATACACTATTGAAATTCTCGTTTCTGAACGCTACCTACCATAAACGTTTTTTCATTTTAAAACTTGACTTGACGGTCCAACCTTAAAATTATTCACTATAAGAAAAAGAACTACCAATATCAATTAGATTTGAAACGAGTGTAAAATAATCGATTCTCGAATAAATTAGGCATTTTAGTATCTATTTTCGGTATTTTACATTTTTCTGTGTTAATTAGGGAGATAAAAATATTTGAGATCACATTTACAAAATACCTAATAAACAAATAGAAACCGTAAACATGCCAATAAATAACAGTAACAACAATTTCAGTAATCGATCTTAGATCTGATACTTGTTGTTGTTTCAACTTTCACTGAAGTACCATTTCGTTTCCTTGATAACCACGGCATTTCTTTAATGATTTTATACTGATCCTGCTCTTTTATTGACGCTTGCTTTATTATTAGGCAGTAGGCACCGAGAATCTTGCCTACACGACTGACCCTGATTATTTATTGACATCATGGGCCATTGTTTTAATTGTAATATACTTATACATATACAATTATATATTAAAGTCACTATAATGAAAAATCGACTATTACATTGTAGGTAATGTATAACCTCACTTTTATTTATTTTACGATAACTCAGCTCCTAGATTGACAAATCTTACCACATTTTCTGCTATGAATTATTTATAAGTAAGCTCTCAAATTAATGGTCCTGATTTCATCTTGTTCAAACCTGCACCTAAAAATGTATGGAAACGTTTTTTTAAAATTTAATGTCGATGTTCCAACCACATTTTGAATTATTATAAATTTTATAAACCTCGTAGAAATGGTAAGGTACGGCTCTGTTAATATTTTGTTATTTGGCTTTTGAGCGCTTGCTTTTAACATGGTTGCTATGTCACAATAAGGAAAAAATGTTATTATATGTTTATGTTTTTTTTGTTATGTTTCTACAACAAAACGTAGAGTATTTTGTTTCATTACAACGTTTCAACGTCTTTGTGCTTTTGACTTTGATATTTCAAACAGCATTTAATCAAGAGACTTATTAAAAATCATGACTGCCTCCTTAGTCCCGACTTTGATTCGCGGGTCGGGTCAAAATCAATTGTTGGGTTTTTCTGTTACGAAAATCCGCAGTACCCGTTGCCAGGAAGCCGGCAGTGTTTCACCCCTATGCCCCAGAATACACGTAAAGCCGATGATCCTGCATCTGATCTCCCTCTGTTCGTGTCGTCCCATCGAGCTATGGCAATGAGGAAATAGAAGATGCACCTTTGCTTGCACACACTCGTGCACCATAATCCTGTTCTACGCGGTCAGCTGGTCCCGTTGAGGTGGGCCGCCGTTACCGAAATTCGGTCTGGTTGTACAACCGTGTAAAGTATATAGAACCTCCTGCTAAAGATAATAGAACTGAAAAAAAACATGTAAATACTACACCATATCGATGTCTTCGTGCCTTAAATTCGTGTCAGTTGTGATATAGTTTAAAAATTAAAACTACTTTAATTAAAGTTGTGTCTAATTTTTGCCCTGATGGTGTAGATGCTGTAGCCCTTATACATGTAAGACACGTGTCCTCTACTAGGAATCTCAATGCAGATGCGTTGTTACTCTTGAGTACGAGGGCGACACTGGAAATTTTTAAAACTGGCCACTGGCAAAAAAATAAGTTCAAATTTTGAAAATTTGCCAACATAATTATTGTGTATGTATTTCATTAATTTTTCATTTGTTTACGATTTTATACGTGGTAGAGCCATGCTGCAGTAATATTAGTAGTACACGTATATTTATAGCACGAACGAGTCGGCTCGACCGGGGAAGGACCACACTCTCACAGAATACCAGTGTAACATAGTAAAATATGTAACATAGTAGCTTAATGCTGCTGTGTTTCCTATGGTGAGTGTAGAGAACCGGATACCCTTTTTACTGGAAACGAGGCATTCTATATTAGTTCTCATGGGTGACAACGCATCTGCATTTCGATCCGTAATCGAGGATAGATGTAAATGTCGATGGGCCACAGTAACCACTTACCATCAGGTGGACTGTGTGCTCGTTTGTCACCCTAATTCTATAAAAAAAGGAATACGTACGGGGATGGTACATACTCAAATAGAAATAGAATTAGATAAATCTTACCACCTATTGTTTTGCATCCATTAAATCCTATAATAGCCCCCAGCAGTGGCTCCCCAGGCCTCCCCAATGGATATAGGGTTTGCCGTAGGCGCCACGCCTGGGGTTGGCTGCCGCAGTTTTTTATTATTTTGAGTTGTTATCAGGGAGACGCTGCTGCACATCACCTGTTTCAATTTCCCTCTGTCGATTCTTACGCTGCTAATTCACGTTTCTGCGTATTACTACGCTTATTATTTATTCTGCTGTGTTCTCGTCTGCTTGAAGTACTTGAAATATTTCTATTCGCGAACGTTTGTAGCTCGAATTCTAGTCGGGGTACATTTAAGTGTTAATGTTCGTTATTCATGTAGAGTACATAATGAAGTGCCTATTTCATTATCTCGCGTAGTGATAACCTGATATCGGTTTATCGCTTCAGTGGCAAAATTAACTTTGATGCATGTTAATTGAAAGCGTATGTTGTGATTTTACTCATTACATAATATGAAGTGGAGTTATATTGGTCCGACTGTTGGACATAGGTCTTCCCGCATCTCGAATAAGGTTGTGAAGCAATTAGTTTGCCGCGCTGCGCACGTGCGTGGTGGCAGGCTTTACATATTCATGAAACATTTATATCCTCCGGCATAAAGGTTTCCTTACGAAGTTTTCCTTTACCTCTGAGCACTTACTACAATATGGCTCCACCACGTATGTTTTATACGCCATGTTGTGTAGATATATAAATGTAGCACAAACAGGTCGACTAGACTGATGAAAAACCACGCTCTTGCAGAAAACCAGATTAAAATAGCAGGTTAATGCTGTGCTATGTTTCGCATTGTGAATGTAGGGAACTGGAGATCATTTTTACTGGAAACGGGACGTTCCCTCTTCCTTCTCAGGGGTGACAACGCATCTGCATTTCGATTTTTAACCTAGGTTAGATGTGGGTGTCTATGAATAATGTGCTTGTAATCTGTGTGAGCGTGGTCCTTCCCTGGTCAAGATGACCCATTCGACCATAATATACCTGCAGCATGGCTCTACCACAGTTTAAAGAGAGTATAATATTTAAACTGTGGCTCTACCACGTAAATGTAATTGATTATAATTTTACAGATATATAATATATCATATTATAAATATAAATTGTATTCCATTGCATATGGTTTCGAGCAGGGCTTCTATATCAGTACTGAGAGTAGTACGGGCCTCTCTTCCGAAAGGAATTTGTCATAATAGACAGGTTTGACAGCTGGATTAGCAGTCGATTAGTTTGAGGACCCCCTACGTCATCTCGGTAGAAAACATAATGACGTATATTGTTGGCAGTTGGCACGACGACCACGCACCTGACAGTGGTGAGGGTTAATAGTGACCCGGCGCCGGTGAAGGACCACCAAGTGCCAGTGTTCCTCTACAGCAGACAGTCCTTCGTTGCCGACCAGTGGGACTTGACTACCAACCAGGTGAGTGAGTTTTTGGATACATGTAGCAAAACAAGGCTAGTGAGCGAGTCTTTGTGACGAAAAATACATCTTTAAGTTAGATTATGCGTATAAAGAAAGATATAGCGTTGTAACTGTACACTGCCTAGGTATAGGGACAGGAGTTTCGCCATACTAAGGAGGGGCCGCCAAGGGATGGGATTGAATGGGATCTCATATGTGTGTTTCCTTGGAGAGTAGAATAAATGCTGTAGGAATGCGGTCGTTAGGACTGAATCTGAACACGGTGAAAAATTGTATGGTAAGAGAGAAGTGTGATTTGCAAAATGATGTTGTGACCAGGATTGAGAAAGGAATGTTTCGGTGGTTTGGTCGTGTAGAAAGAATGAACGAAGAAAAAATGACAAAGCAAATTTATATTGCGGATGTGAACGGTAGAGCCGGGAAGGGACGCTCTAGACGAAGATTTATTAAACAAATTGGCGATATATTGAAAATGGGCCAGATTAGGAGTACCCTTACTCGACGAACGTGTATGCGAGAGATATATGGATGTACAGGAGGCGAGAGAGGTGTATCAAGATCGTGCCAAATGGAAGTCCGTAATCTCTGCCTACCCCTCTGGGTGACAGGCGTAACTGTTTATGTACGTTAGGTTTATTATTACAAATTACGGTAGGCGTTCGGTAATCTGACGCTCACTAATCCACACGTCCAAAAGCCCGGTGGCGTTTCCTAACTTAGGGGGCATCCATTAATTACGTGAAGCTAATCTCACGAGGGGATTTCGGCGAATATCATGTAATTTCTCTTTCGCGAAAACCTGTGTAAAATTGCGAGAAAACTGGGTTAAATTAAGTAAAAATGTTTTTCCATTAGTATATGGCTAAATAATTATATAATAATATTTTTCGCGGTTTAATAATGCGAACGCAACGAAGTAACACAGTAGCTCCTCGATTGTCTAACCTTTTTTGGTTTGAATAATTTAGTATTTACACTAAAAATACGCATTTTGAAAAATTTCACGTAAGATTAGGGGAAGGGGAGGGGGTCGAGCCAAATCTTACGATATTTCACCAAGGGTAGAGGGGGTCGAAAAATCTCCAAAATCACCTTACCTAAATAATGGATGCCCCCTTGGCTCTCCTGAGTATCGGATTATGGAGTACGCCCATTGTTATTTGTTGTTCTATCATTCTGCATCTGCAGTATGGTCCACGACCTTGAAAGGTAAACGTGTGTCTGATGTCTGATTTCTCTTGTGCGTAGAAGCATCATTTAAACAAAATGGCGCACAAAAAACTTAAATGTGTAGGTAACTCTGAGTTTAACTAAAACAAGTGGTAAAATTAAACATTTTGTACTACATATTTCAATATAAATAACATGAGAACATCATCGATGTTGTCGAAGTCAATGAAGTACGAATTAATAAGAATAACTCAAAAACTACTATCAGGTCGAGAGTCGGCGTCGCCGGGAGCACACATACAAGTAATTACGTCGTATTATCACTACTACAAATCCGATTCGTTGTGTTGACAGTCAGATTTTGGTACATATTTGTTTGTATACGGCATGCAATTTGGCATTCTCGAAATAATTTTCATGCGAAATTTGGAAAAGATTGTAACGTCAAAACACATCTCGTGTTGACATTTATACATGTGAATTGACGTCTTGGTAGTATTTTAGTGGCTACACGGGCTCCGCCCACTCCCCCGTTCTAATTAATTATGTATGTTTTATAGTATTCTATGAGTCAGATCTTGATCAAATTTATATGGGACCACAGGAGAAGCACCAATCATCAAAATCATTTCACCTAAAAGAAAGTTCTGATGCAACACACGCAAAAAAAATGCACTCGAATTGAGTACCTCCTCCTTTGGAATGGTAGTTTTACGAAAGTTGAACTACTATAGTAACTAGTAAAGATTTTTTCGTTTGCAAATGCTGTGTTAGAACTATATCTTGCTAGCTGTCTGATATTTCCTGTAGAAATCCGATTATCCGGCGCTTCCGATAATCCGGCATCGGTGAAAAAAAATTGGTGCCGGATACAAAGGTAATGTACATTAGCGACAGCAAATATTGGAAATTTACAGGAGAAATAATTGGGCAGGGTAACTCGTCTTTAAAAAAATTAGTTCGATTGCCGGTGCTAGATCGGGATTATTTTTAAGGAGGTACAAATAATGTACGCGTTCTTCGGTTAAGTAAACATTGTGTGGAAACCTACTAGTTTAAAAGAAATAAAATATATTTCAGAAACTTTTTCGTAAAAAAGAGCATGTTTATGCGTGACTATTTAAATATAGTCTATTTCTATTGTCTCCGCGACATTGAATCCTATTACAAGCCAAATCAAAGATTCCACTGTCTCATAAATAGTAACAAAAGCGACCCGCCAACCGAGCTGTGAAACAATTACGACTATAAACCGAGGCAGATCATTGCTCTTTTGTTATAACGTCGATGAGCGCTATATATACGTTCTAAAGAGCCTGTAAATCATCTGGGGCGGACTACGAATTAGTGGGGCCCTCGCCTAATACTACTTGGGGGCTTACCTAATTAATCAAAAATAGCCATTACGGGCATTTTGTCAAAAAACTGTTTGTTTTATTGATATACAACATGTAACAAAAACCCTGTGGTTCCTTATAAGTGCGTTATCAGAATCAGTATTCAAACGTTTAGAAATTTTTTTTTCAATAAAAAAACGCATTTAAAGCAATTAGTTTTAATAAAAAAATTATTTTGTAAATTGTATGTGGTTTTATTATCTCAGCATTGGCCGAGGAGTAAGAGGATTGTCAAAGACCCCGCATTACCGTTACTCCTGTGAGTTAGAAGAAATAAAGCCACATACAATTAGCAAATATTTTTTTTATAAAATTTAAAAAAGTTATGGTCGAGTTTTCTGAAAGAAAAAAATTATTTCTATACTCTTGAATACTGATTCTGATAAAGGGTTTTTGTTACCTACATGTTGTATAATGATGTATTTCATTTCGAAAATAAAATCATGAAATTTTCATATGTTACAATTATTCTTACAGCTTTGCGAGCCGTTGTCTTCAATGGCTGGGGGCCCTTTCCATCCATGGGGCCTTGAACTACAGCCCTAATAGCCTATATATAAATCCGTCCTTGTAAATCATGACGATTGTTGTCGCACTTTGCGAGTCCAACATCTAGGCTGGAATGTGTACATACATAATATGGTACAAATTCAATTTAAAATTGAATTATGTGCTTGTTGCGATTATCCACGGTGACTTTTGAACATTACTGATAGTTGTCGGTTGTGTATAGTAAAGTATACACAACCGACAACGCGAAGCAAGGCAAGTGTGGTCGTAATCATAAAAAAAACCACTCGTACCGTTCTGCAGATAATATCCGATGTAACGATTCTGGTATGCCATCGTTATCCAGCTCCTTATCAAAATTTGATGTGTTTTAATAGTATAAGGATGTCAAACGAGTCTGTGTTCATCTTATATAAAGAAACAAAACACGGAAATGCTGTCACCATTGAACTTCTGATTCATCAAAAGTTCATTCAGTTTTATTGTTTGCAGTTGTTATCAGGAAGGTGCTGCTCTCCTGCTTAAGTTTCCTTGTGTCGCATTCTACGACACCCACGGGAAGATGTGGGGCAGTGATGTGTACGTGGTTGGGCCACGCTGCAGCTATATTATGGTCGTAGCACGAATGGATCGGCTTGACAAGGGGAAGGACCACGCTCTCACAGAATACCACCGTAAAATAGCAGGTTAATACTGCTGTGTTTCGTATAGTGAGTGTAGAGACCCGGAGATCCTTTTTTATTGGAAACGGGGCATTACATCTTTGTCCTCAGAGGTGGCAACGCAACTGCGTTTTGATTCTTAATCGAGGATAAATGTAGACGGAGGTGGACTGTGTGCTCGTTTGTCACCCTCATTCTATAAAAAAAAGTGGATTCTCTTACGTCGTCACTGTATGGCCATGTCTCATCGTGCAATGACCGGGATTTGAACACGTGAGGATTACTACACTATCAGCCGTAGATAATTTAGTAAATGATGGAATATACAGTGTTGACATATCGAGTGGCGTTCAATTCAGAAATCTGAAGGTAAGGCAGAAGTGGCCTAGTATGGCCATAGGTAGTAAGCACAGAAATCGTAATAATAGACAATAGTAGTCGCATAGACGCGTGACCTTGTCGCCGTTTGTATGGGTGGGCGAACATGATTCACCATTTTGTGTTTAGTTGTGCAGGGATACAACATTGTCATGTTTGTTTTTTTGTATGTTGTGATAATGCGATCCAGATTAAAAAAAATCTTTATTTCTTATAACCCGATGCGGAACATAGGTGAGGTGAAGTGTTTGGTTAAACGGTGTCATATAATCGAGAAGTTGCGTTTAAATAACATTATATTGGTTTCTAGAGAGTATTATTTAAATACACAAAACAAATACCACAGCAATTTGTTCCTTATTTTTTGTTATTCACATTTTTTACTCTTTTTTTTATTTTTCTACTTTTTGAATATCTGTAGTTTAGTTTATTAATTTCTAATGTATAAAATATAACTAATATTATAAAATAAACATTAACTCTTACATCCGTACTAATATTATAAATGCGAAAGTGTGTTTGTTTGTTTGTTTGTCCTTCTTTCACGTCGCAACAGAGCGTCGGCATG
>DWHP01009179.1:0-10291 GCA_018247895.1 Parnassius honrathi | reverse complement strand
ATCAGTCATACTTAAATTAAAATGATTTTCACAAAAGTATAGTCTAGTTTTTGTAGACAATGTATTCGGGTATCTTCTTGCCAGTTTTAATCAAGTATTTCTTATATTTAAGTACTTGGCACTTGAATCCGTAACTTTCCCGGCGTTCTTATTTTCGCATTCAGGCACAAGAAAACATTGATTTAGATGATAACTCATTATTAAACGTTAAAAAGTATCTTATTTCTTTGCAAAATCAGGAAAATAGAGGACAGTGACGTCACGAACTGAATAGCATGACGGCTAGCGTTTTCACACGAAAATTTAAAACGATAGATTAAAAGTAATTTTTACGGTAGTACCCTTCGGTTTTAAAATATATATATAAAAATTATAGTGGTTCATTATGACTCTAGGATTCATTTAAAACAATTTTTGAAAATGGGTGTATTAGACGTAGAGCTCGGACTAATAAGTAGAGATTTTCAGAACTTTTCAGAAATTTTTGTTTTCAGATGATTAGGATTCCATTTCTTGATAATATTGTTAATGTCCGGCATCAGTGACTCAATACGTATCGCGTTTTGTTGAGGATAAGCCCTACGGGCGCACTATACGTTCTATAACAATGCTAACATTATTTTAGTAATTACTTTTGAATGGTGAAATAATTTGCTCTTCGATTTTTCAATAGAGAGGAACATCGATGAATGCGATGAAAAAGGCCTACTTGATACTGAAAGTACATTACTCAGATCTAGGTCAGATGAAGATTGGAAGCGCTTCTAAATCTCAGCACATAATTACGGAGCTTCGGACGCGTGACCTAACATCGAGACCACTCGACAACTTTTCGACATCGCCTTGTTTGTAGTCTCGAAATTCTTTGCGCGTACAATCAATTACGCGATAACAAGGAAACGAAACCCTGACAAAAGATACTTACGAACTTGCGATCAAATAGATCGTTTTCGCAATTTAATTTTTTTAACAAGAGTAAAGCTTCCTCAACCATTTTAATAATTATGTATATTATAGTATATAACAAGCAACAAAAAACAACAGATAAAAATATAACAAACTACGATGGCATGTTAAAAGGCGTTTTCAAATTAAATTCATATAAACAAGGCTGTCACTTCCAATGGAATTGACATTAAAATATAGATATATTTACACAGAAAAAAATTCAATAGGTATATGTTATAGAGTTCGTTTGCTGTTTTCGCTTTCGTCTTTACGAAGAAATCTGGTTTTTACTAGACCAAACATAACTAAATAAAATCTTACGAAAGCCCCTCCATTTCTGAAAAGGGAACAGATAAATTAGTCTTTTTTTAAGTTAGGCGGCATCGTTGAACTTTGCGATTTAAAAAAAGAAAATGTAAATTATTTTACATAATTAATACTTTGTATCATAACAAAATTAGCAAAACGAAAAATTTATGAAATCACCTCAATGTGTGTTTTGTTTGGACAATAATTCGACATAGTAATTACGGGCCTTAATAAGGACATGAAGTTCAAAATTCATATTTTAGCCTTAAGTTGAGATGAGGAATTAAAAAATAGAGAGCATCGTGTGGGACGTCAAAATAAAAAAATAACTGAAGAAATCACGAATATAGAAGACAATAAGATAAATGGTTTGTTTCCGTACATCCTCTAATTTATTTCTTATAACATCATGAATGATACTAACTAAACAACTTTTGTAATATATGCTATATTGATAAATAGATTAAACGAAAATTATAATAATTACGTTATCGAGATATTTATGCACTTTATCGAGAAATTTGAAGTGATAAGCGTTTCTTTGGATCATAACATTTTATATTATTTACATCAACCATTGACATTAGTAATGCAAATTTAAAATATTTAAATGAAGTTGTACTAGCTCAACTTCTAAGCGCACACCGTGAGTTTCCCAGTAAGCGATAAACCCAAGTTTAATCCTCTCCCCAAGTAGTGAAGTTGGTAATTGCAATTTTAAGTACTGATTTACCTACTGTACCGATAATATTTCGAGGGCATATGAAGTACGCCAACACGCAAAGGAACTGAGCAGGGGACAAATCACTCATTGAAGCTCTCAAAAATAAGAGGACGTCCGTGCCCAGCAGTAGGACGTACTCGTATATAGACTTTATTTAGTGAAATTTAAAAAATCTGCTTAACCTTAGGGTTCTTGTTAACAAGAATTCTGCTGCGTCACTAGTGTACATAACAAATAACATATTAAATAATGAAAATAAGCTGGGCATATCGTCTGGCTGACACTGGTGCCTTACGTAGTTGAGGGCAAATCAAGGTTCGGTCTAACCTAATGTTTAGTCTAGAAATTTTCAAATCATTTTCAGATCTATCCAATCTAAATAAAAAAGGTATTGAAAAATGAAATAATAGGCATATTATTAGGCTATACAAAACAGAAAAAAAAATTAAAATCGGTCCGCATTTGCAGATGCAGATCAAAAATATTGACACAAAGGGTGATTTTCTGGAAAATTTATAAATCACCTTTATCTTTTAAACCACGCAATTTGGGTATATGACTTAATTTTTTTTGAACAGTTCTTCCATGGTCCACAATCCCCATTCGGTTGATCGTTACGTTCTGGGAAAACTTGCATAAATGTATTTGTGCATACTAGTGGTCACCTGGTGGCCGTAATTTAATAAATTAGATGTATCTAATTGTTTTACTAAATATTATAAAGAAATGGCAACCGACATTGATTTTATCATAAAACTAAAAGTTTATGATTAAAAAAAAACTAGATATTCTCAGATTTATGATAGATAACAAAGTAGTAATTTTGTCTTCATCGGGTTCTTTATCAAAAGCCTGGGTTTCTTCTTCTCTACTTCGGGGGTGGGTCCAAACAAATTTAGAGAAAAAATTTCACCCCTGAGAATGGCAAAATAGGGCATTAAGTTTTTAATGTAAAGTGGTTAGGTGACATTGACATATAATTCTTTAGATTAATTAAAAATAGTTAAAACAAGACTTGCAACAAAAAGTAAAAGCAGACTTCAAAGAAATATAAAAAGAATAAAATAATTTCACATTAAAGTCGTGATCTTAATTCTTCTTAACAAATATGCCAAGCCATAGTCGCATCGAATTCATAACGTGAAAATAATTTTTTTAGTTCTTATAAATCCAATTAATTCTTTTATAAATCAGATGCGCAGCAGTCTTTCTAATAACGACTAAAATTAAAAACTGCGGTTACCATCCCGTTTGCGGGTACCAAATCGATAATCTAATCTACTTTAAAAGGCTGTAAGGGTAACGATAACCGTAAGACATCAAAATCTGTATTGCGTTATCTTGTTAATATGTAAATAATGTTACCCGAATTTGAACATTTCGTTGAGCGCGACGAAGAACACGCAATAGTATTGTTTATATAAAAGTTTAATAGGCCGGCAGCGATAACAAACTAATTTTATCGACGATGTAGAAAAGGCCACAGGCAAATTTGTAGTTTCTCGTGCCCTGCCGTAGTCTGGCGGTCGTAAAACCGAAGGGCAGACGGCCGTCAAAGTACTATCACTGTATTATAACCCTCAACGCAATCCCGAAGCGATTACTCCCTACCGTCTCATTTCTTGACGACGCTAATTGTTCTTATTCCCCTTATTCTGTGAATGTGACGCGAGGAATTCACATTTAACGAAAACTTTGACAAACGTTTTGTGACTAAGCATCTCGTTTTTAAAAATTACTTATTATTAATTAGTTTTAGAATTGTCCTCGCCACTACACTTCCGAAACCCATTGAGTTACTTTTTTTCTTCACATAAGCATGGATGACAAACGAGCAATCAGTGGGTGATAGACACATACGTCTACATTTGATTAAGCATCAAAATATGGATATGTTATCTCCCCTCAGGACTAAGATATTTTACTCGTTACCAATACAGCCTCCATTTTTGTCATTTATCATACAAAAAACACAACAGCATTATGCTGTTTTTTTTTAATAGATGAGGGGGCAAACGATCATGCTGCTCACCTGATGGTAAGTGATTACCGCCGCCCATGAACAACCGCAACACACCAGGGGAATCGCAGATGCGTTGCCAGCCTTTTAGAAAGGAGTAAGTTCTTTTCCTGAAGGTCCCAAGTCGTATCGGTCTGGAAAAGTCGCCGGTGGTAAATAATTCCACAAAAAAGTTGTACGAGGAAGAAAACTTCTAGTAAAACGTACAATAGCGGACAGCCAAGCATCCAGATGGTGAGGATGGTATTGGGAATATTGACGCAATGTGCGTTCGTGAAATTTGGCGGCTAGAACTAATCCGAACAATTCCTCAGAACACTCCCGATGGTAGATACGATAGAAAACGCAAAGTGATGCAAAATCCCTACGCAGCGTCAGTGAATGGAGCCGATCAGAACGAACTCGGTCGTCGACGATTCGAATCGCTCTACCTTGGAGGCGGTCAAGTGGAAGGAGCTGGCACTGGGGTGCCCTGGCCTAGAGATGAGAACAGTATTACATGTGAGACCAAACTTGCGCTTTGTAAAATTGCAAGCGGTGTGCCGGCATGAAATACTGCCTCGCTCTGCTGAGCACGCCAAGCTTCTTATAGGACAATTTGGCCTTCCCCTCCAAGTGACCACGAAACCGCACACTATTCGATATGTTGACGCCGAGAATCCTGATGCTAGCTGGGGCAGCAAGGGGAGTGCCTTCAAACTGCTCTTCTGTACCACGTCTGAATAACTGGTTTCTTTTTAGCGGTTAACGAGCAAACTTGTGTCTTCCGATTATTCGTCTGGGGATTGAGCAGGACTACATTTAGTGGCCCCCAATCCGAGACTTTGTTAAGCAAAGACTAGACTTCAGACACAAGTTTGTCCCGGTACTCGGCGACGATTTCCCGAGAAATATTGGCACGGCCGGTGTATAAGGCATCACCAGTGCTGTCGTCTGCATAGCAAAATGAATATTATCAGTTTGCAATAATCATTGATATGCAGAAGAAACAGCGTTGGTGATAGCACGCAGCCTTGTGGAACACAAGCGTTAATAGGCTTGTAATCAGAGCATGCACCATCTACTACGACCTTGATGCTCCGAATAGCAAGAAAACTAGTGAGCCAAGAATAATAGTGAGCTTCCCTCGGGAAGCCCATAGGAAGCGAACTTCGAAAGAAGCGCTTAGTGACAGACCGGATCGAAGGCCTTCGCTATGTCCAAACTAACGGCCAATGCCTCCCCCTTGGACTCTACTGCCTCCACCCATCTATGAGTAAGGCAGACCAGAAGATCACCAGACGACCGACAACGACGGAAACCGTATTGGTGGTCACTGATCAGCAGGTGATCCTCAACGTACCTCATGAGCTGGCAGTTTACAATAGACTCCATTATTTTGGAGAACAAGGAGGTGAAACCGACTTTTTTAGGGATCGGATGGACCAAAGCTGTTTTCCAAGAATTCGGGACTACGCCTTGGGAGTAGGAGTACCGGAAAAGAGGCGTTAAAGTCGGTGCCAACTCCGGAGCACACGTCTTCAGCATAATGGGAGGGACTCCATCAGGCTCACTCGACTTACTGACGTACAGGGAGAAGAGTGCTTTGCGAACCGAACGCTATGTAAACCGCACATCCGGTATGGAGCACTCACATCTTGGGATGGTCGGCGGTGTGTTCCCCCGCAAACGAGAGTCGAGTTGGACGCAAAGAGAGAGCCTAACAGATCGGCTTTCTCCTTTGTGGCATAGGCCTTTGAGTCATCCTCTCCGTACAGAGATGGAAGAGATGACTAACAGAAGTTCCCTTGAACAGCCTTGGCGAGAGACCGAATGCACGGGTTCCCGAAGGAAGGCGAATTAGCTTCTCGCCAATTCTGCCGATGTGCTCACACCTTGCCTTGGCAATGACTGTTTTGAAGGAACTGGAGACGGAATTATACTTCTTTTTAAGAGCGCTGGTGTTATCATCCCGAGACGTTGATGCGTCAGACCAGCCCCGGTAGCATTCCTGCTTATAGCGTAATGCTATTTTACAGGAGCGACCAAACCGTGGTTAGGATCTGTCTCCGATGGGCACCCCAGAGGACGAAATAAAAAGTTCCATACCCTGAGGTAACCACATCAGCGACAGAATCGGCAACAACGCTAGGATCGTCCGTCGAGGACAAAACCCGCTCCCAACGGTAGGATGCAAAAAAAGACCGCATCCCATCCCAAACGGTCGGCCTATAGGGCCCAACACTGCGGCAGCCTGCAGAATGCAACCGCGACGTTAATCTGACTGGCACCACACTCCAGGCAAGACACCGGTCCGACGGGCTTAAAGGGGCGTCGGAAACCTGATATCCGTCCGGATGAGAGGTCAGCAGAAGGTCCAGTAGGGAAGGTATGATGTTCCACATCTGGAATCCGCGTAGGCGCATTAACCAGTTGTATCAGACCATATGCCAAAGCAAAGTCGTAAACAGATCTCCCCGCATGTCGATTAAGCGTCAACCGAGCCATTCGGCGTGAACTCTGTGGATGGCATCTGCTGTAGCACGGAATCTGTAGTCATTTGGACGTGGTCAAGGAGTCGGTCTGTTTCGGTATTACCGCTATGGGACCTGTAGACGCGGGGATGGTCTTCGCTCTCTACGCGCAGCCATAGGTTTGACAGGTACGTACCTTCAAGGCCTCGAAAACAGATATCCTCTCTAAGGTAATCCCAAACTCCAGCCCGGGGCACAAAGGAATTTTCTAATTTGTACCCCGGGTAGGAGAGATCTGAAGTATCAGCTGAAGAGGACACCTGAGTCTCCGTTAAAAAGAGCAAGGCCGGCTTCGCCGTCTCGAGATGGTAGTGGATAGCGTTAAGGTTGGAATAAAGTACCCTGATGTTGCGAAAACTCACGAATAGCGTGGCAGGAGACCCCTTGGTGTTGTTGCTCCACTTGCGCCGAGCAGTTTTTGTCACGAGAAGAATTGCGCCTCCCTCCCCCCAGAATACGTTTGGCAGCCAGAGCACCCACTCTCAGGAAGAGTAGGATAACTTGGTCGTGGATGCTCAGTGAGGGATTCTCCGTCACTAGCGGTGCTAGTACCCTCCTGGGGTAGTTCTTCACTTAATTCCGCTACCATTTTATGGGGGGGGGTGAATTGGGCCTCTGGCCACCTACACTCACCAAGCGAAACGCAGCTGGTATTCTCTGAGGTCGTGGTACCACCCCGGTTTGAGTCGACCCATCCGTCCGGCAACGAAAGTTGCAGCGTGGCCCTACCACTGTTATTTAACGGTTTTTCTTTTTTAAATTACCTTAAATTATTACTGTGTAGTATTGGTGTAACAATATCCACTACCCTACTTCTTCACTTAATTCCGCTACCATTTTATGGGGGGGGGGATTGGGCCTCTGGCCACCTACACTCACCAAGCGAAACGCAGCTGGTATTCTCTGAGGTCGTGATACCACCCCGGTTTGAGTCGACCCATCCGTGCGACAACGAAAGCTGCCGCGTGGCTCTACCACTGTTATTTAACGGTTTTTCTTTATTAAATTACCTTAAATTATTACTGTGTAGTGTTGGTGTAACAATATCCACTACCCTATACCATCCCGAGGGTGTCGTAAGCGGGGACAGAGAGAAACAAATCAGCAGATAGGCAAGGGCAAATAAAAAACTGTGGTTGCCATCCCGCTTTCCAAGCGTGGCTACTGTGGCCAATATCCCTGCTGTGAGGCGGTCTATCGGGGAGACCTATCTTCAACGGTGGACTTTAATAGGCTTTAACGGTAATTACGAATGCTGTATAAGTTTTGATGCTAAAACAAATTGCAGGCATGCATTACTTCTCGCCGGTGGACAAGATGCAGCTGCTGGAGATCATCCGGCACCCAGGCACCAGCGAGGACACGGCGGCGGCGGCCGTGGCCGTCGGCCTGCGCCAGGGCAAGGTCGTCATCACTGTCGGGGACGGACCCGGCTTTTACACCACACGCATTTTGTCCACTATGCTCAGTGAGGCCGTCAGGTAATTCTCATACCCATGTTCATTACTCAAGGCTGGATATCGTTTCTCTTATTGTAGGGAGGCTTATTTTTACTATTGATCAAACACAATAGTAAGACAATAGTGATGAACTATGTGCAGTACACGGGACAGACAGCAAATGGTTTATATTACCAATAAATAAAACTACTCCAAGGTGTTCGTGGCCACCATAGTAGTTTACAACCCATCTATAAATAGGTTCCGTTACCCAAAAGCTTACTGTGTCAAGTCTAGAGAAAGATAAATGCAGGCGTAATGCGATATTCAACTCCTTTCCTTTAAACCATAACACATATTTCAAAATAGCACTCTGCGAACTGTATAAATAATGAAAATGACAATATTTTATTGAAGATAATATATTGGACAACATGCATTGAATATCTGTCAATGTATCCACGACTTTCTGCCAGCAGGGCGGTGCCACTTGCAATGATGTGGAATGTAAGACATACTTCATGGTGGTCGTTAAGAATAAATATTACTTAATGTTTCTTTCTGAAATATTACTTATATTTTATGTTCATTAAATTAGAAGTGGTTAAACCAAACTACGGATATTCATAAAAATATAAAAGTAAAGAAGGTAAAAAAAATGTGCAAAAAATAAGAGAGCAGTCACAAAGTTAATTGGTTTCTAATGTATGTAAATACATGAAAGACAAGCATTTTTTGTCTTTCGTGTACATACATACATTAGAAACCAATTAACTTTTAGTTAAAACACTACTCTTCAATTATAATGATATTGTGTAACAAATAACTACACCTCTGTTCCAACTAACTACTTCTAGTGAGCGAAATACTATTAGCCCTCATTGCTTGCGTGAGCTGGAGACTGTTGTTGTACTCCACGTGTATTCGAAACATTTTTCATTTCTCACGTAAATAGATTTACTCAATAAAGTTTTCCTTCGATGTTTATTTACCTCTTATTTTATTTATGGTGGTATAACCTTTCGACAAGCATTATAAGCAGCAGCATAACTTGAGTAAAAGTAAAGATATATTATGCGACTCATCTCATTCAAATGTGAATATATTTTTAGTTTAGTAATGACTGTAAAACCCCTCTTTGTGGAGGGACTTAATAAGAATGGATGTGTATAATAATACGTCATTTGCATTTTTATAGATTATTACAAGAGGGTGTGGATCCCAAAGATCTTGACAGTATGACGAAACAGTTTGGCTTCCCAGTAGGTGCCGCGACACTAGCTGACGAAGTTGGCATTGACGTAGGCTCACATATCGCTGTTGACTTGGCTAAGGTAAGTACTAATCTGAGCTACACCCGATAATCAATAATACAGGGTCGCTGATATAATCTTAATTATACCGATATCGTAATAGCCTATTAAAGTTTACTGCTGAACATAGTCCTCCCCCATAGATTTCGCAATAGCGCATAATAATAATAGCGCATAGCGAGGATATTTGCGATAGTTGCGGTGCTTGGCAAGCGGATTTGGCAAACTCAGTTTTTATTTTTATTTTTGTTCGTTATTATTACGTTGCTGCCTGATCCTATCTGATTTGTTTTCTATGTCGCCTCTCACTACACCTACGGGATGATATGAAGTAGTGGGTATTATTGCACCGCCACTACACGATCTTCATTTTTATAGATCTTTATTTTATACTAATGCTAAACACTCGCTGCCCGCGGTGCAATAAAATGGTGAAACACGATGCCGCCCGTTGAGCTATATGTTGCACTTACGGGCCTAACGGCGGGTATAGGGACGCACCGCTTTCAAGTCGATGTATATTATGAAAAAGTAAAGAATGCAAAGTAAAAAAAAAACTATTCAGTAACTACATTTATTGTTCAAAAATACATATTTAGACTAAATAAAATTAAAATATGTATACAATAATAAATCTTCGTACGAGTCAGAGTCACTGTCGTTATCGTCACCTACGCTAATGACAAGGCGCTCACTTAAATGTGCGTCCGCAAATTTTCTTGAAATGCTTCGGCGTGTAAAGGATTTTCGCCTTATTAGTAAACTACCGTGCGCCAGCGCACACTTTTCTTCATCCTTCTAGGGATCAATAAGCGGTTATCGATAAGTGACGCACCGCACACGTCTGTCCCTAGCGCGCCCGTGATTTATGGCACCGCGGGTAGCGAGCGTTTAACATTAGTGTAACGTTATAACTTCAATTCGATGTGTGTTAAGAAATACTTTATAAAACCTTACGGTTTAATACGTGCAGCTCTCGACAGTTTCCATACATTGGAATGGCAACTGTCAAAATAGCGCCATCT
>DWHP01009178.1:0-10292 GCA_018247895.1 Parnassius honrathi | reverse complement strand
CCATATGAAACACAGCAGCATTAAGCTACTATTTGACGCTGGTATTCTGTGAGAGCGTGGTCCTTCCCCGGTCGAGCCGACGCATTCGTGCTACAACTATACTATTAATATAACTTCAGCATGGCTCTACCACATATAAACTACTTCCTAACAACGACTAAAAATAAAAAGTATTTTCAATAAGTAACGGTAACGGTTCATCCATTCATCTATCGGGTACAGCCTAAAAAGTTTTCTGGCCTATGTTCAGGTCTCCTTCATAATTTGGCTCATTGGGTGGATTTTTCATAGCTGTCACGGTTGATAAGAGCAGTTTTTATTATTTCGCGTTGTTATCAGGTAGATGCTGATGCCCATATCTTTTCAGTATTACTCGGTCGACTCTTACGACACTCATGGGACGATTTCGGATAGTGGATATTCTTCATCACCACTACATGCTTATCATATTTAATAATCACGTATAGTATAAGATGCAGAATCAAATATTATTATTGATTTAATGGTAGCATGCACATGACTACTGACCGTGATTACAAGGTTGACAAATTAAATCTTTCGCTTGAAAGGAAACACCACGAAATAGTTTTTATTGTTAGCAATATTGCTATATACTAGCTAACCTGGCCTCGACTGGTTGGGATCTAATAATGTGGCATGTTTTAGTTTAAAAATAATCAAAGACCCTTTTCTTTAAAACAATATTTAATTTTTAATTTTTTTTAAATGGTTCAAGTTTATCGGATATAATATTGCCTATATCACTCTATATCACTCCTGGCACTGCTTTCTGTTTGTGAAATTTCGCTATAAGTACAATCAGTTCCGTCATTTCGAAGGATAACCCTGACAGATAGACAGAGAAAACTTTGTAAAATGATTCTTCAAATAGCCCTCTCAATCTAATAAAAAGACACTTATATCGATATTAAAGACAGACACTTCAGTTTTATTTATATGCACATATAAATATGTATAAAAAATATGTCGTGTTCCGAACTTATAATGGTAGCGGTGTTTCACCGAACCTTCGAGGCAATTTATACTTTTAAGGTTACAACTGTTTTTTATAGGTAAGACAGTGTAGTAATTTAGTCGTCAGCATGCTTAGTTGTTGAATAAAGTCCTAGCTTCATTGTCCACGAAAAATACCAATAATCATTACGGATGGTAAACATGATGATTGCGGAGTGGAGCACTGCACCCATAACCAGGAACGGTATATTAATAAATGGTGTAATGTGTAATAATAATAATGGTAATAAGAAGATGAAAAGATGTGGTGGAATACGATAGTTTGTCGAAGAAATAGTATAGTAAAAGGGTGTATTGAGATATACCTGACAAAGAAAAATGAAAATAAAAAAAAAGTTTGTAGTAGCTAGGCAAATCCGGATCTACATTACGAAATCTTTCACGCAAGTAAACTTCGAGCATAGCCTTCTCCATAGTTCGCTGAGCGATCTTAAGCTTCCTTATACGGTTAGCAGAGAAGAACCATGTGTCAGATCCAAATGTCATCACTGGAAAAACGCACAAATTGTGCACTCTTCAGAAATACGTGACGAGATGTGCCGTAATCTCTCGATCACAGCGGAGTTGGATTCGTCGAAGTTACAGAAATAATAAATATTATACTATGATTGATATCAATTATTTTAGAAATTTAATACCATTACATACAATTACAGTCTAACATTAGTCCACAGCTATTTGTCGTAGTTACCACGTAGTTTGCAACCGCAGTTTTTTTATACACCTGTTATTGAACTTTCCCATCTCTTGCTTTAGTTTTCCTCTGTCGCCTCTTTCGATACCCACAGGATTATATGTAGCAGTGGATGTTCCTACATCAACACCATGGTTATGAAATTTAATAATGATTCCCTTATTTCCGGGGGATAATATTATCCATATACATATGTAACGTGTTTACTCATTTTTAAAAGGCCGGCACTTGGCGGCGGTCAACACTTACCATCGGGTAAGCCGCATGCTCGTTTGCCCTTCTTCTATAAAAAAATATACTCACACATGTTTTATATATGCTTATGCCTCGCTGGTCTAGTGTTTGTAGTAGTGCGACTGCTGATCATGAGGTCCTGGGTTCGAATCTTGAGTCGGGCCAAAAAAGTTAATTATTGAGTTTTTCCGTCAAGAAATTCTCAGTAGTTGTCCGGAGTCAGGAAGTTGGCGGTGTGTCACCCCAGTGCCTGGGAAAGCACATAAAGCCCGTAGGTCCTGCGCCTGATCTCTCTCCGGTCGTGTCGGTTTACCGTCCCATCGGATTATGAGAGTGAAGGAATAGTGAGTGCACCTGTGCTTGCGCATACACTTGGGCACTATAATCCTGTCCTGCGCCGACGGCTAGCCTCTGTTAAGGCAGGCCGCCGTGGCGGGAATTAGGTCTGAAGGACATTATTATTATTATTATTATTTTTATATAGTTATCTATGCTTTTGACATCCAGGGACCCACTCAAACGCACACAAAAAATTCATTAAAATCCGTTGCGTAGCGTAAAATCTAAGCGTACAGATGGCGGAAAGCGACGCAGCCGTTATTTGATCAAATTTTCGAACCTGTTAATAGATCACAGATTGCAAATAAGGATCTAAACAAAGTTCTGTTACCTATTAACCATTTAAATTTAAATGTCAATCTCTGTGGCCAGTTACTCGTAAGTAGAATCTGTTCGAAATATTAAGTTAACAAAAAATGGCGCGGTTTCTCAATTATCTATAATATATTATAATGATGTTTTATTGTAAGCATTTGCACAGGACTTTGTATTTGTCTAATCTATTATATTTAATTATGACTTTAAGGAAACCTGCATCTCTAAAAGATTTAATATTTGCGAATATGAACAATCCGCAAAACACCTTTGGCATCGAATTCTCTAAAAGATGTAATGTTTGGCGGATATGTAAAACCCGCAGAACACCTTTGGCATCGAATTATGTGTTTATTGTAGGCATAACGTACACGAAATATCGGTCGTGAGTTCAAGCACCCACTGCGATATATTTAGCGTTTAGCTTTAGAGTCATTGGTTAACGGGAAACACGGATACTAGAATCATAGAAAGTCACTACAACGTGTTTTCTAGGAAACATTGCGTTTGGAAGAATATTTTAATGATTTTAGAAGAAATATTCTCGGTGGTCTTTTTTTAAGAAATGAATCAATCTCAAAAATAATCAGATTGTTTACTATGTAGTAAATATAAAGTTGCGGTAATTTTGAGTAATTACCAAGTAGAGTAGAGTCTACTTGCAGATTTATTACGGCTCGAAGCGGGATGCAGACGGAAATAAATAGGAGCACAATGCTGCTGTAAGCTTCCAGCACCGTTGTGCTCATAGATAATAAATACACTATATACCAAAGTATTGTGCTCCTATTCATATGTCTCTATCTTAATTCTCAAAGGTAACAATGCATCTACTAATTGTAATGTAAGTGTCTACGGACCACAGCATCTTCTTATCATCAGTGTAGCCTAGTGTATCAGTTTTATTGTATTTTATTATTTTTAAATAAAACTAGTTTTTTTACTACTAATCAAATTAATAACCTTAATCTGGGGGTAGTCGTCTATATAAAATAAGTTCATATACGCGACAGAATTCGTAAAAACTAGTTTAATTAAATGTGTAGTGTTCACGTGAATATAAGAAATCATTTTAATTATTTATTATTATATAAATCATTATAAATTCAGGCTATATAGGAACGAATTAGCTCCTGTTAATCAGGTTTACCTTTTACGGGAGATGGAGTCACATTGATATTATGTATAAAATGTTGTGATTGTTGCAATAAAGATTTTCGAAGGTTTTCTTATCATCCACTTATCATCTTACTTATATAAAATATCTTTCAGTTTTAATGTAGCTTTTTTTAAATTTTATAGTGTAGCAAACGAAGTGCGTTTCACAGAACATATTAAATATTTATCTTACGATACATGTTCGATTATCTTGAATATAATATATGGATCTGAAAACTATGCGCTATAGAGACAACGCGGAAGCGAAAGCAATATTTTTGAATATGTGTATTTTACGTAATTTCACCTCGATACTAGTATTAGTAATCCTAAAACCAGTGTCCGGTGTTCCGGTTACATAAATATTCGACAGGTTATTTAACATGTGGACCAGATTATATTGATTTCTTTAGCCAACTTCGAAAAGGAGGAGGATCTCAATTCGAAAGTATGTTTTTGTATCTACGTAACGCAATATTTGTGTCAATTGTGTACCTATTTTAACGAATATTTTTTTATTCTACGTATAAAATATCGTCCATATAATATATAATATGGTCCCATATAAATTTGGAAATACATTTTCATTCCTAGTGTGGAAAAATAGGGGTGAAATTTATAAAGTAACTATTTATACGACATTCCAGTTGTTACTTTTTACTTGTGTCATCCTTTAGTGTGCTTAGAAACTTTTAATAAAAAGTACTTTTCTAAGTTTAATTATTGCTTTTTAAGTTTAATTTATGAAATTTTACGTGGTAGAGCTATGATGAAACTATATTATTGTTGTAACACGAGTGCGTCGGCTCGACAGGGGTAGGACAACGCTTTCACAGAGTACCACCTTAATGCTGCTGTGTTTCGAATGGTGAGCTTAAAGAACCGAAGCCCCATTTTACTGGAAATGAGGCAATGCATATTAGTCCTCAGGGGACAACGCATTTGTATTTTGATTTAAATTGTACTGTAGTACAGACGGATGATTAATATAGAACAAGCTATAATATAGGTTATATTTATCGTTAATTGAAAGTGCTTTTTCCGTGAATCGAAATGATGTTTACAAATCTTACGCTCTCACTCGGGATATGAATGAGTAAGAGTAGAAGTGACCAGTTGGCACAATTTCAAAATGTGATTCATTCGTAACACAAAATTACGAGTTAAAGTGATTGATTCATGGTTCAATTATCCAATGTGAGTTATAACTACCAAACAATGATGTTATCGTGTCCAATTTCGACCACGTTTACAGATGTTAAAATTAATGAACTAGGGTCCGCGTAAGGATCAAATGTTGTGTTTTTGTGATTTGGATATGCGCTTGTAGATACTTCTTTCACAATACTTATTTTATGTTATTACTTTACTGACATAAAAACCGGTCGGTTTCAGCTACTTAAAAAACCACATCTTCCCTTTCACAATTGCTTTTTTTACAGAATAAGGGTGACAAACGAGCACACACTCCACCTGATGGTAAGTGGATGTTGTCAAAGATATCTACATTCACCCTCGATTAAGAATCAAAACGCAGATGCGTTGTCACCCCTGAGGACTGAGATGGAATACCTCGTTTCCAGTAAAAGAAGGTCACCGGATCTCTTACACTTACCATACGAAACATAGCAGTATTAAGCTGCTATTTTACGCTGATATTCTGTGAGAGCATGGTCCTTCATCGGTCGAGCCGACCCATTCGTGCTACAACCATAATTTAATTATAACATAAACATTACTAAGCCAGTAGTGGTGCTGCCCATACACCACTCCATTAGAAAAAAATCAAACATGTCAATAACACTACGCGTATTCGCTTCTAAACTTAAGAATTAGGATTTTTACTTATTTAATATAGTCGGGGTTTAGTAGTGACGTTGAAGTTACCGTTACCGTTACCGTTACTGTTACAGCCTATTAAAGTCCACTGCTGAACATAGGCCTCGCTCATAGATTGATATTTGATATAGTTGCCAACATGCTTAGGAAGCGTGTTGGCAACCGTAGTTTTCTATTTCTAATCGTTATTAGGAAGAAGCTGCTGCCATCTCCTGATTTGACCCATGGAACAATATGGCGTAGTGTATATTCTCACACCGTTAATACACGTTAAGGTAGTGAGTGATATACATTCAAAACTCGAGGGACTCTTAAAATGTTACGAATTATTGAGTGTTTGAAATATCGAATGGTTCAAAATTTTTGAGAGAAAATAAATAAACCTTCGAATTATTTAAGTGTTGATCAATTATTATTTATTAACTGCCATTCTTTAACAATGACAGAAGTTTGTAGGTACATTCGTGTACATATTCATAATGTGAATTAATTAATCTTTCGAAAGAACTCTGCTATACTGGTTAGCTTCGAAGCACAATGCTGCTGCTCTGACTGTCCAATAACTTTTTAATTGGAAAAAGTGCCTGAAATGCTTTTTCATCACTTTCGTTTTGTAGACAGAAACTTTGTAAGGTATCGAATAAGGCTCTTGCTTTCTTAACTGACACCTCTGCCAATGGTTCTGAAAGGTTCTGGTGTCTATGCACAAGTTCGAACTTGTCTCAAAATATACTTACAAATTACAATCTTTCTGTCTCTTTCCCTCTGCAACTTTCAATTGTCGAGTGTTTGATGCCAATGAGTTCGAATTAACGGTTCGTTTTGTTACGTAGCAATAATTTTTTCTTTCGAATTACCAAGTGCATAATAATATTGTAGTATTGATTTAGTTCGAAATATAAAGAGATTTTAGATTACCGCATGTTTGAATTAACTATAGTCGACTGTATGTACTATGGCCTATAAAATAATTGTTTCAGGTTTAAATGTTTGTCCAATTTATCAACCTATGTAAAACGCTTTTACGATGCAGGAGAAACAGCCACTGTGGGTTTGTGTTTTTTTTAAAATCATATCAATAAAAACATATCGCCAGAGGTACCCTAGCGTCATTTGACTAATGAGTAATTTTCAATCGTCAGATAAAAGTTATCCATCAAATAATTTATAATCTGACTGAATACAAAAATGAATCAATTAAACTATTTCAATCATGCAGCTGTAATTTATAATTTGTTTTTATTGTACTCTACTATGAATAATTTTAATCTGGTAATTGGAAAATCGGCACTACGTGATACAAAGATAACACAATACAGTAACGCTATAAGTTTTTCGTCAGTCGCATCTATAATGGCGGTGACATCTTCGAAACAATTTCGCACGGAGAAAGTGTGGATAAAACAAAATTACGTCATCGCGTCGTAAGTTTTAAGCATGATGAATTAATCATTTTGTGACGGTCTTCTCTACTTTGCTTCAATTGAATAAAATTGTCATGCGTAATGTTTGTTTTTAAGAAACTTTTATCTGGTTTGCAAGTCACCCGATGATCGTAAAAGCAGTTTAATTATTTTATTGTTTAAAATAATTTAATTAGACAAATCTATTTCTCGCGGGAAAGTCTTAATGTAGGATAACTCTGCTTTGATGTGCGGGATGATTATGGTGAACGAATGTATGCGCAAGTGCAAAAATAGGTGCACTCATTATTCTAAAACATGACCGGAGAGAGATCGGGTGCAGGATGAACGCATTTGTTTTAAACGTGTTTTTCGAGACACGGTATTAGAACACGGCCATCTTCCTGAATGGAAGTCCTACTGATAATCATTTGACACAAAATTGACCCAAAAACTAATTTTGGTACCACCCAGGAATCCAGGACTACTTGATCAGCAGTCGCACTTTTTAAAACGCGCATTCCAAAATGCTGATATACCACATGCTCGGCAATGAAGGAGAATATCGTAAGGAAATCAGCATTAACGAAAATTAAAAATATTTTGACAACATTGCTGCATACATTTTCATATTAAGCTAGGCATTATAGCCCCCGTTGCTATCTGATGGCTAATTTCTAGAAGTAAATAAATAAACAATTAGGAGTCACTCTCTCCGGTTCGCTATCGAGGAATAAAATTTCCCCTCGCATTTGTTATTCGCACCGACATCTAAGTTAACATTAGGAATTGTAATTGATTTCTTTGATATTACGCAATCTTATCTAGGTGTTTTTTTTAATAGAACACACCAGCTAACGGTATGTGAATACTGAATATTATGGTCAATAGACACTTCCATCTATATGAAACTCAGCACAGAGTGACGCTATTTTACGCTGGTATGCAAAGTATGTTTGTATTTGGATCTAACTTTTCTTAGATCATACACGTTTTGAGACTTATTTTCACCCCTTCACCACCGCTAAATGAAGCCACTTCATAAATAGTTACAGTGTTTTATTTTCTAGTTTCTTTTATAGAATGTGTAATGTAAATTCCAGTAGAAACGGTCTCCGGTTCTCTACACTTACCATACGAAACACAGCGGCATTAAGCTGATATTTTACGCTGGTATTCTGTGAGTGCGTGGTCCCACCCCGTTTGAGCCGACCCATTCGTGCTGCAACCACAATACAGCTGAAGTGTGGCTCTACCACGTAACCCACCACTACAAAGTTACCAACGCCACTAAACTTGGAGATTAATGACAAAGAAAGTTAAAGAAACATTGCGTGATTTGAACCGGCGCAATGTTATTCATTGCAGTGCTCACAATCTTCATAAATATTCCGATTTTTTATTTGCGTTTCCTGTATTGATAATTTAATTTCTATTACATAAATCATAGCTGGTGTTTGAGATTATATAATGTTACATCATTCTTTTTCAAATTTGTTATTCGATCCAATACAGGTCATGCTAGCTATTAATTTTTATTATATCAATGAATTACTAATTTTTATTTCTGTATACAATAAGCGTTTACTAAACACCTGTGGTTAATTAATCTTAATGGAGATGCTTGATTACCGATTCGTATGAATATGATTGGATCATAATTGTATGCTAAGAACATGGAGGTTTTGTGATAGGAGGCGCTTTTGACGACAAGCGTTGATCTACAACGCTGCGGACCGCGGGCTCGAATCTCTCACGGCACAAGTGTTTTAATGGTCTAGAAATGATTGTCCCGGATCTGGATGTTTATCCATGTACGTAATGATAGGTACAGTGCGCTACACCATACGGTTTTAATTGTTCAATGAGCTGCTTATTGAGTTCAAAATTAAAAAAAAAGATTTACCAACTTTTTGAATAATTAAAAAAAATTCTAATACAGAAATGTTATTATTATAACCACGACTACTCGAATGACAAGCAGCTACGATAGCACAGTTGTCATTGTTTTGTTAAATACTCTGTAATCTGTAAGAATGTCTTCGATTATTTTTGTAATATGTTGATATAAAGTCAACAACGCCCCAACCTGGGACGAGCCGTGGAGTGCAGGGCGCGTCTGAAGCCAAACCACAATCGGAAACGAAACGGGGACGGGATAAAAAAAATTCGCTACGCTATACAAAATTAGTAGGACAGCACGGAAGAGATACAGAAGATTGACAGCAGCTGAGATAGGAGCCGAAGAGGCCTCTCTCTTTGTCAGAAGCTCTGGGATGAAATCCCTTTGCACAAACCTCCACCGGTTCCGAAGGCGAAAAAACGCAGTCGGTCTGAGGAGAAATCTCCCAAAGACCAACCCAGGAAATTTATGAAGCTGGCAACGGGAGACCACCTCTTAAATTTGTCTAACGTTTTATTTGTTTATATACTCGTACACGCACACAAAAATTACTCAATTTTTACTTTTTTTACTTTGAAATGTTCACTCGATTACTTATTTTAATTCTACTTAAGTGTTACCTTAATACTTAAGCGTAATATTATATTTATTTGTGTTGACGGCTTATTGTTTACTTAATATATACTATATTATAATAATATACTATATTAATATATACGCCTTCATGATACAGGAGAAAATGCTAATGTGGGGGGGAGGTTACGTTTACAAAAAAAAAGCACCGAGCACCTGGCTTCTAAACCATTTGAATCTCAATTTTAAATTTAATCACTGCCGATACAACGAAAACTACGCTTTATGGCTGAGAATGAGTTGCGGGACCTCATTATTATTTGAAAGAGCTTTCTTATGCTGTTCCACTCGATATGGAAAGTTAAAAAAATTAAATTCCTAACTTCTCCGGGACGTACTCGTAAACAATGCACAAAAATAAGTTCATTCAAATCTTAATATACATAAATTACGTGTCACGTTATTTGTCCGCGATGGACTCCTAAACTACTTAACCGATTAATCAAATTTGCACACCGTGTGCGGTTTGGTCCAACTTGAGAGATAGGATAGTGTTTTTGGCCATCATCCACAACTTTTTTTTGCGAATTTAAGGATTTTTAATAGGACATGACAAAGGGTCGTCGAAAAGGGCAGAACAAGGCAGACCCTGGCAAGCTAGTGTATTATATATATACGTATGTATAGCGTCACGCCTGTAATCCAGAAGTTCCGTAGGCAGAGTCAAAAAAGCAGTGACTACCAGCGGTAAACGTGGTGCGACCACGTTTTATCCACTATATGTTTTATAAATTATAGT
>DWHP01009177.1:0-10292 GCA_018247895.1 Parnassius honrathi | reverse complement strand
TTCCACACATATTTCCTTTATTGAAAACTAAATAAACAAAACTACGTAAAGCCTAAACTACCGAGTGCGTGACGGGGGGCGACTGACTCGCGCTGGCTCAAAATGCTGATTCCAAACGGCAAACGTGACATACAGTCGCCACCACGTAGACGTTGGTCACACACACACAGAATCCACTTATCATCAGGTGGACCGTGTGCCCATTTATCACACTTATTCTATAAAAATATGACAATGCTAAAGAAAATATATAAGAACAAAAACCTAAGTAATCTAGAAATCTCCTTGTAGTTTCATAATGAAAAGGAAGCTCCTTAAGAATTTACATAATTATTCAAAGATATCTTGAGGACTCTATCGTTGAAGTTATTTTTCTGTATAAAAATGAAGTATGATTTCTAGTTTCTTAAAATTTTGCAATGTTAACAATTATAATAATAGTAATTCTTGTCGATTTTATTATAATATTACTATTCTTTCCATCCTTTCATCCATTCATAACACCCACAGTACATCGGTCCTTTCCATGGATTGCCTGGATTTTGGTTGCCACGCTTGGCAAGTAGTTGCCAACCTGCTTGCTAAGTGTGCTTCTTCCGTTGTAAGGAAGAGTTGAAGCCTTATCCACACTTGGCAACCAGATTGCCCGTTTTAGACGTTAGGTTTGAAATTCAAATTTTTTATGCACTAATTTAATCCAGTAATAATAGGAAACAATAGATAATAGTTTTAGGTGTCAAAAAGATACTTAAAGCACCGTTTTTGAAAGACATGAATTATAAATTTATTTTTTATATATAAAGCACTAGAACGTTCTTATTTTTTTATATAGGTAATAAGGGCGACAAACGAGCACACAGTCAACCTAAGACTAAATTAATGCAGTGGTCCATAAACACCTGCCTACATTTATTCTCGATCATAAATCAAAATGCAAGTTCGTTATCACCATTGAGGATTAAGATAATTTATTTAATTTCACGTTTTTTCTTTAAACAGTCTTATAAATAAAACCGTAATAATTATTAAAGGCTTGTGCTCCACTGCCTTCAGAACTTTAATACTTTACAATAACAAATATTAAATGAAGCTGTTTTCAGTACGAGTTATGTAAAAGCTAGTACGGGTAAGGTAAAACATCTTATTGTACTTGGAATTTAAGTGGGCGGCGCGCCCTTAAGTCCGTAGTTATGAAAGCTGAGTAACCAAAAAATTTTAATTGAATGGTGAAATTTCGAATATTTCACTTAGAGTAATAAATGTCTTTATATCCCATTATAACATTTGGATTGAGTATTCAACGTTTAAAAGATTGAGTTAAATAAACTGTTAATTGATGTTTCCAAACGTTGCATCTTCTACAAAGTAAGCTTTACATACGTAAGGCAATTGTGCTAGTAAAATAATTAGATTCTTGCATCGCAGACCGCCCTCGATGTGATCCATAGTAGGCGTCAAGTTCATTGATATAAATCTTCATTTAATAGCCTGGGTGGAAGACTTATCAAATACCATTGTAATGGAGATGTGTGTATTTGAGAACGCGCGCAGATAATTTTTGAATCTCAATACAATGTACATTGAGTTTGTTAAAGAATTTGTTTAGCTGAATTGCGATCTAGGAATCTGATTAAAGGGTTATTATAGTTTAACTGCTCAATAACCTCAGAAATGAAAGGAAGCCTGTATTCAGACGTATTTAGGCTGCTTCAACTTTATTACTTTTATATTCAATTTATTGAATTTTATGTTTCATTTAATATATAGGTTACGTAGTATAGTATAGTTAAGTAGCATAGTTAACTTTATTATTATCTAGAAGAGGCTTGTACTAAATTTGGAGGATTTGTCACGTGCATTAGATGCTTATTTATTGATTTAAACTTTATTGAAACTTACAAGAGTAGAGAATCAAAAGGCGCACTTAATGCATAAATCATTCTCTGTCAATTAACCTTAGCGCAGTGATAAAATTAGCATCATCATCATAGCAACAAACACGTCTAAACGAAAAACGGCATACAGATTACTAGTTGGAAAAGGTCCTTCTATGGCTAGGAGTACGTCTTGGCAGGCATCATCATCTTACCTATTTCTACCGCCAAATAGCAGTACCTATGTCCTTGTTGGAGGAGTACGGAGAACCAGTATGGTCACAGAGTAAATAATAGTACTACGTAGTATGATTATGAGCTCTCTGAGTTGATAATTAATCTGGACCCTTCTTTGTCTGAAGTTGCCTGCAGCTGAACGTCGACTGCAGGAGCCACTAGCACATGCCTTCAGGTGAACTGTAAGTTCATTCGTCACTTCAGTGCAATAAAAAGTAAGAGCACACACGAACTTCAGAAAGACTTTTTCTTTTTACCCGGCTGCGGAGGGAAACGTGTTTATGCTTTTGTATGCGTTTGTTCCTGTGTTGCGCTCTAGAGACCCAACGCGTGGAACGAGTTTGGTGATTCTTACGTCAATCGATTTGTCTTAATATTGTGAATGTCACTCCTAAAGTAAATGTATGTAATTAATCTAAGGCGTCACTAAAGACACAACAGCAGTCAAAATTCAATATGGCGACAATTAGACCCCATATTGCTTAAATGAAAAAAATTGAGGTCGACGAACTATGTTAACCCTTCAACCCCTAAGCAGTCGAATTCGACCGCAGAAAAGTATCATTGATTGATGAAAATCATAATATTTCCGTATCTTCAATCATTTTGAATGACCATTTAAGATCTAAGTATAACGATTAAAAGTTTGTTATCGACTATTCTCGCTTAAATCTTCAAAACATATAATAATGCTGTGATAAAATTTCTTATATAAACATATAATTGGTATTACTAATATTTTTTTATGGTCGGGTTTTCTTTTAAAACAGTATTAACTTCATTTGTTTCATATTGATTACAGCATTAAAAAAAACGACTTAAAAGTCATAGTCTCAAATAGCATTATAATGTTTTTCTTAGTTTCATTCAGTTATGTTTTATACCTACTATCTTTTTCCAATTCTTAACTGGCTGCAAATTAAACTCAAATAAAAAAATTGTACAAGGTCAGAGTCTACAGTGCCACCAACTTTACTGTTCAATTGACAAAGTCGTTAGTGGAGAGACTTCACACAGTGAAATCAAACAAAGCACTCTCACAGAATAAATAATAGCTTACAGCGAAATGTTATTTATAAAATGGCGGCTTTAGTTCAAATTTTGTCAACCTGAACAGTTAAGTTGGTGGCACTGTAAGTCTTATTTCAAGGCTTCATTGACTTCCGTTTCAAATTTCATTAAAATCCGTCCAAACGTATAACACGTTGTACGTTGTACACGTTGTACGTTGTAGAGAACACAATCAAGAATCACACAACAGCGTGATTGAAGTACAAATATTAAAAGAAACATAATTTTACATTTATAATTATAATATTCATTCATTCATTACCGCCTAACAAAATCCACGGCTAGAGACAGGCCTCATAGGGGAGATATTTACAATAGTTGCATTGCATGGCTTTTTTATGTGGTAGAAAAATATTGCAACTATATTATAGTAGTATAGTTGTAACAGGAATAATTCGGCTCGACCGGGGAAAGACCAAGCTCTCACAGGATACCAGCGTAAAATAGCAGCTCAACGCTGCTGTATATCGTGTGATGAATGTTAGATAACATTCCATCTTAGTCCTCCGGGGTGATAACGCATCTGTATTTTAATTCATTATCGAGGATAGATATAATCAGATTGGACTGTGTGCTCGTTTATCACCCCTATCCTATTAAAAAAACCGCAGTTTTTTTCTGTTTTTTGTTTGAAACACACTGCTTCTCCTCTCCTGATTTGTTTCCCTCAGTTGCCTCTTACGATACGTGCAGAGAAGATACGGGGTAGTCGATATTCTAGCACCTAACGGTTTAATAAAACAAACCATTCTCTACGTAAGTTATTCAGACGATATTAAATGTTTCCGGCTGATACCCATTATGCAGTGAAGTTGATATAACTTTACTGGTCATGATCATATTGAAGTGTCAAATTTGACACACGAGCATTGTTCGCTAAGAATACTGTTTTTGTGTATAAGGCGTGGTATTAACCGTTCTTCTGTACAATCGACGGTATGCGTAAGTAAGCTCACGATGAAGCTTAAATAAGAGAGTGTAACCATTAGACATTAGGGCTTCAAACCACTGCTGCGCTGAATTAATTTTCGACAGTTTGAAATTTACCAGAAAAGTAATTTTTTCGGTAACGTAATGAATTTCTACCAATACCAATACTACTCAGTGTTACCGAAAAATGTTTTTCCTTAGTGTGACAAATATCTACTACTACATGTAGTATTTAGTATTACCTTAAAAGTTTTATTTCTTTAACGTGATAAATTAAATAATTATAAAATTAAATTTAAAAAAAAATTCACGTAAATCTAAAAATGTACTTGGAGAGTTAATAATAATTAACAGCTAATAAAACAACCCTTAAGCCGTAGATGTTAGAGGCAACAGAAGGAAACTGCAAAAGGAGATGGACAGCAGCATCTTCCTGATAACAGCTCATAATAAGAATCTATGGTTGCAAGCCCGGATGCCAAAACCCCATTATGCGGCAATCAATGGGGGAAGCCCACTACTCACCAATGGATTTTATAGGCTATAATATTTACACTGCAAGCTTTAATAATACTTAATTACTCGAACATGTGACTCGTTGGTCTAGTGGTCAGATGCGCGACTGCTGAAAATGAAGTCCCGAATTCGAATCCGAGGTCGGGCCAAAATCAGTTATTGGAGTTTTTGTAAAGAAATTCTTAATAGCAGACCGGAGTTAAGAAGTTGGCGGTGTCCCACCCCCGTGCCTTGGAAAGCACGTATAGCCGTCGGTCCTGCACCTGATCCCTCTCTGGTCGTGACGTTTTACCGTCCCATCGGACTACGATAGTGAGAGAATAGAGAGCGCACTTGTGCTTGCGCTTGCACTAGAGTCCTTTCCCGCGGAGATAGTTACTCTCCATTGAGATTCGCCGACGTAACCGAAACTTAGTCTGAAGGACATACTATATGACAAAGGAAAGTTTTACTATAGTGTCTTAGCTTTGAATAAAAATTACGTGGTATTGTATTTTAAGTAATTTCCCTGTACGAGACTGCCACTCGCTTTATTCGGATTGTTAACTAATTACAAATAATTCGGTAAAAACCGACAACCGATGTGGAAAGAAGGTTCTAGTTTTCGAGTGGCAGTCTCGCACCGTTAGGCATAATGTAGGGCGACTCGCCACTAGATGGAGTGAGGACCCGGTAAGACATCCAGGAAGTCGATGGATGCAGTTGACTCAGGACCGTGCTTTGTGGCATTCCTTGGGGGAGGCCTCTGTGGCATTCCTTGGGGGAGACCTATGTTCTTGTGTAGGGCTGTGATGATGATGATGATGATACCCGTAAGCAAAGTGTAGGGTGGTTTCACGCTAGATGGAGTGACTACCTGGTAAGGGATTATGGAACTCGATGAGGAATGGTCGAAAGGAGGAGGCCTATTTTCAGCAGTGGATTTGCGAAGAACTGCAATGAATTAATGAAAAAAAATTTGTCTCGAAAAATAATTTCTTCAGAAAAACTAATGCGATCGAATCTCTTTACCAGTTTCGAAAGTAAAATGTTTTATAAACATTTTCATCAACAAATCGCGTGCTAAGAGCTTATCTGTTCTGGGATCATATTTTCCATTAACCGGTTCGCGAATTTCAAGGTATTTCATGTTATTGTTAGAGTATTACTCAATCGTACGTAAGAGCCCAAACTATCTCGATGCAAATAATGTGAACGAACGATCGATGAGGCGCATCTGTTTCGCGCGGTACAAGTTGTAAGATATAGCGAGTGATTATAATTTAAAAAAAAATCATTACCGGTCGGTGTTTGTTTATTTACCTTTTTTCCAATCTCACTTTGACACGGCGTTTAAAATAGATTCTTTTTTCTTTAAATCGGTTCTTCTCTGAAAAAATCCTTCAGACATGCCTTAAATAAATAAAAAGTTTTGAATTTTAATTTGACCGCTCAATATATTAAATACATATTATCAGCGACTAGTCCTCGCAACTGTAAACAGGAAGCCTTATGCTTTTATCGCCCAGAGGTTAAGTTTACTGCTATCATTGCTTCAGCGAGGAAAAGTAGCCAGTGCTCTTGACACTAAATAGCGGGGCCAGGACTGTATGACGATGTTAGTTTATTTTTTATTGTAATAAATTTTGTATAATTTTAATTGCGACATTTTTAAAAATAGCGTGGTAGTGTCATATTACATCCCACGCAGGAAAGGCACACGCTCGCACAGAACACCAACTTAAAAATAGCAGCTTAATTCTCCTTAGTTTCGCATGGTGAGTATAGAGAAACGGAGATCGTTTTTAATGGAAATGAGGCATTCAATGTCCTTAGGGGTGACAACACTTCTGAATTTTGATTCTTAACCGAGGATAGATGTACCTTAGTATCTAGGAGCCACAGTATTCACTTACTATCAGGTGGATTGTGTTCGTTTGTCTCTGTATCATTCTATAAAAAAATACATGTATACGTTATTTTTAGTAAAGTAAAATCCGTACGATAACTTTAATCGTTGTTAGAATTTTACACTAGACGCCAATATTACATGACTTACACCAAGAGAAAGTTCTAAGAAGTATCGCTCTCCGTGCCAGCCGCAAAAAGAGCGTTGGCATTGGCCCGCCTATCTCGTCATCTCTGCATTCTTCAGCTGATATACTCGTAATACTAAATAGTTAAATCATCTCTTGACCCATTTGGCTTGCATTATAAAAGTGCATGTACAATATCTAGTGAATTAATATTTTATAAATATTTAACACGTTAATGATGGACTTAGTAAGAGTAAGTTTCCTTAATTACGTAAGAATACGCCACGCTGCAGCTATATTACGGTTGTAGCACGAATAGGTCAGCTCGACCGGGTAAGGACCACGCTCTCACGGCATACCGGCGTAACATAGCAACTTGATGTTACTGTGTTTCATATACCCATTTTACTGGAAACGAGGCATTTCATCTTAGTCCTCAGAGGTGGCAACGCATCTGCATTTTGATTCTTAATCGAAGATAGCTGTAGATGTCTATGGGCCACAGCATCCACCTAGCTTCAGGTGGACTATGTGCTCGTGTGTCATCCCATTCTATAAACAAATATTATTATTCATAGAAATGATAGGAGTTGATGAAAAAACAGGGTTATTTTGCAATAATCGGCACATTTGCAGAGAAGATTCAGAGTATGGAATATAGGCAACTGGTGAAGAAAAATTAATTCAAAAAAAAATCGAACATTCTGGCCTTTTTTTTAATTTAAGCTATGGTATGCATATGCAATATGCATATGCAATAGTAATGCATTCTTTTAACTGATTTTACTGCGCACGCCCACATTCGTAAGGGTCGATCGATTGGCAAAAAGTTCTTGCCCGTAAATCACATTCAATTTGGGATAATTTCAAACACAATTATACTTACTTATATACTCGTATTTTCAATAACTACAATAATGGTATATAATGATTTATATATTTCAACATAAGTTTATAATTTGACTACTCTTTGAAAAATAAACCTGTATAGTTTTTTTTTAATTTTTATTGGTAACTTTTATGTGATTTTCATTATTCTTAGCGAAGGTTTTTAAGTTAATTTACACTTAAAATTATTTCACAGCTTATAAAAATACGTCTATATTCTCCCTTTATTATGTCTCTTCTCATTTCTGGCACTAGAGGTCTCGCATGTCTTCAAAGTACTTTCATTGATATACGCTAAGTTATGTATATAGTAAGTTCATGGCTCAGCACTTAAAATTGCAATTAACACTTTTATACATGGCGGTATGTGATCGAACCCGGGTTGCTTAACTACTGTGAATATTCGGCTCGTTATATAATTAATTAAAATTCAATTATTTTCATACGGATATGGCGTTAAATAATCAATAATAATATTCTTACATAATAATTCTCAAATGAAACTAAGTGTTTACCGTAAATTGCATGGTACTCGAGTTACTCAGGTTCGAACCGCACCGGCTCAAATAAGTTTGTTAATTGAAATATCTATCTACAAAATGCTAATTTATTCACCATTTGTCCCACGGTTAAGAGAATCGTTGAAAGAAATCGTGATTATCTTATTGACATGTGTAGTCCGCCAATATGCATTGCTTCAGCACGGCGGTCTCATTTTTGCTCTCTTAGAAATGGGAAGAGGGAACTGATTCTTAAATACAATACTACTAGTAAAACACAACAGACGTTGCCCTGCTTGTTTATACGAACTATTTACAGCGATCGGTTCAAGGGTGTAGATGTAGAAGATAATTGACTACAGCGCCATCTAATGTTGAGCTACATATTAAAATACGGTGTCGAAGTCTGTTCAATCTTATCGTTTCAACAAATCAACCATTTAAAATGACAATATTCGTCTCCAAAGCGAGACCGAATAAAAAATCAACTTCAAACGCAGACCGCATTTTAAGAACAATCAAACATAGGCAATTATCTAATAGTCTCAGAATAGGTCATTGAACTCCATTAAAATACAGTTCATTAATCTTCGAGCTCATAAATCATTTCATAGCGCGGTACACAAGAGGTGCATTAGTTCGTTAATAACACATATTAATAAAGTTAATTGCTGCTTCTATTTCGGTCGGTCAACACGTATGTGACTCACCTGTATTTATCTGTATGGGTGTTGAAAAGACATGACGTAATAACGGGGTATAAAAACCTAGCATTACCGTTAATAATGTATTCAGTATTACTGTATTTTCAATCTTATATTGGGTGACCGTATATTGACAGTGTAAGAATATTCATTAGCCCATTTCGGAGATAGAAGAAAACTGGAACAGTAGAATGAAATTAGCGTACTACTAATATAAGTTACAGCCTACATACGTCCCACTACTGGGCACATACCTCCAGCTCATTTCTGAGAGGAATTGTTCATCGCGCTGCCCAATGCGTGTTGGCGAACTTCACATGTCTTCAAATTATTTTTTTTCTTATTTCTCAGACATGCAGGTTTCCTCACGATGTTTTCCTTCACCGTCGAGCACGTGGTATATCAGCATTTAAAATTGCAATTTACAATTTCATTGGTGCCGGCGGGTATCGAACCCGGTTTGCTTGCGTACTGTGAAATTTACCGCGGCCGCTAATAATAACTAAAAAATAAAAATAAATTGTTTATTTAAACCAAGCGTGGCAACTATGGCAAATATCCCACTCGACTTTTCATAGGCTATAACGGTAAAAATAATTATATAACAACAAGAACTATAGTAAAATATAAATTGTTACTATAGTTTTAACACAGGCATATTCTTACAGGCCTTATTACCTAAGTGTGTTTTAAAAGCTTAAAAGTCCAGTTATTTCTCTCGAACGTTACCTCTGTCTAATTCTTTTTTCCACCATAACCTCGCGTTTCACATCACTGGTACCTAAGACAACCTAAGTGAACGAGCTTAGTGTGGCATAATTTTTTTTTTCAGGGATGAAACCTGTCTTAATAAACATGCATGTAAAAGATTATTTAAAATCGCTTGAGAAGTTTCCGAGAGACCAAAAACATATAAGAATAAGAATTGCTAACTAAAAGTTTAGGATATGTTTTTCAAGAACTTTTACCATTCTACATGATGTTCCGAACTCTGGGCTTAATTAGTTCGTATCTTACGTTTAAGATTTAATTTTAAACAGATATTATAACATAATAACATAAACACTCACGCCTGTCACCCAGAGGGCTAGGCAGAGACTACAGACTTCCATTTAACACCGACCTGACACACCTCTCTCGCCTCCTCCACATTCATATACCTACGTATATGTGCTCGTCGGTTAAGGGTACTAATTCCATTTTCAATATATCGCCAATTTGGTCGATAAAGTTTCGCCCAGGACGCCCCTTTCCGACTCTTCCATTCACATCTGCAGCATAAATTTGCTATCACTCTTTCCTCATATTATCTCTTCTCATTTATCGTCTTCTTTCAGATATTATTATAATAACTGCTATATTCTAAAACTGATTTTAGCGTATTCTTCGCTTAATATTTTAAAACTATATAAATTGGAACGTAGCTGTTTATCGCGTAAACGCAAAAGAATGCAGTTAATACCTGAGTAATGCAATGGCATCTAAAGAATTGCAATCGTTTTATTTAACATTTCATGTTTACCTATATAAATATTAATTTATTTATCAAGATAATTG
>DWHP01009176.1:0-10292 GCA_018247895.1 Parnassius honrathi | reverse complement strand
AAGTCTTATCCGACACTATTCCGATGATATCCCGGACGTCAGTCTGAGCGAGATTAGAATGGCTCTCCAGCACCTTGTATTGAATAATTATTAATTAAATATAAAATTACACAAGAAAATTTTCGTTTATTACTAAAAAAAGGGATAGGCTACTAATATCGACTGAGTTATTCTTAAATAATTATAATTGCTTAAGTTGATGAAAATGCTATGCAATAGCTTTTCCACGGCAGTCCCGAGTGCCACACGTATTTGTTTCTGTGAACCGCGAGCAGTATCACTTTGGATTTTATACATTATCCACTACTACTTATGTGATAAGATTAGTTGATAATTGCGTCGTATGTGCTTATACTCGTATATCTCTGTCTCACTGATATTGCGGCTTAAATTACCCTAAAATTATACGCATTTTTTGTGGTGATCTACAACGAACTTCAAATAAAGAATAAAAAAGCTGATGCTCTATCAACCTAGAGAACAAAGATGGAGTACCTTATAGTCAGTAATAATCTAACTGGCAATAATTAAATAGTTGTTTGATGTATGCGATGGGTCAAAAAAGATATTGGCACCAGGTGAGCTCCTAGACAGAAAAGTGTGACCGAGGGCATCAAAAAGTAACAGGTGCCCTTTACTTAGGCCACTCATCCCCTTTAATTACTAAGCAAAAACATTTTATGTTAAACAAAGAATAAGTTAATATTTTTGTTTTTGACTGTACCGCGATTCGAAAACAAAATGTAATAACGAAAAAATTAAGTGCGTTGTGGCGCAAGGGCAACGCTCCACTACCTCTGTGTCGCAAGATTTGCTTTCACAATTGCATTTTGTTCTAAACATTGTAATAAAGGTTATTATTGTGTTAATCATGTTGACCGTGTAGCGGTGTAAGAAAATCCATCACTTCATAACGTCTCATGGACCGTGGGTGTTATAGAGGTGACATAGGGAAACGAATCTAGAAATGAGAGCGGAACATAGATCTCCCTAGGGTTGCAATTAGGGTAGGCTTGAACCCACCTAGGGTTGGCAACTACAGTCTTTAATTATTTTTATTTTATTATATTATTTTTAATTGTTATCAGGAAGATGTCGCTGCCAATCTCTAGTATTATCGATCTCTATCACTTCTTACGACAATTTTGGGATGTTATGGGGTAGTGGATTCTCTTAAATCACCACTACACGGCTATTTAAATAATATACATTACTATGTGATAACGTAGAGAAACGGGGACCGTTTATTACTGGCTACGAGACATTCCATCATAGTCTTCAGAGGCGACGACGTATCTGCATTTTGAATCTTATTCGAGGACAGATGTAGATGTCTATAGGCCACAGCATCCACTTACCATCAGATAGGCTGCGTGCTCGCTTTATCACCCTTGTTCTATAGAAAAAAAACAAAAATAAATTATTATCATCAGGTCTTTTTTTAAATATTTTTTTTAAATAAACGTTACCCCACTGTATGAATTTTTAGTGTGACTCGGAGCCTTTTTATTAACATGGATTGGACATGCCCAATCAAATATACTTGAATCAGGAACATTGCAAGGCATACAAATACTATCAGTCCCTTTGGAGAACCAAACCTGCAACCCACTGCTCATGATTTTTGGATTTGCTGGTGCCTTGGAATACAAATTGATAGATTTTATGTAAAATACTAATAAGAGTTTCATTTAATTATCGTCATACTCCCCCATAAACGGATTAGTTTATCGATCAAATATACTATAATACGTGAGGGTAATATGGTCATCCGGTTAATATGGTCACTTCTTTATAACTCAAAAACTACAAACTTGTTTGCATAGATGGCTTTATATTATGAAAGTTCTTTATCGGTCAATCAAATAATAAAGAGTTAAAAGGTCGATGCTTTATCGACGCCATTTTGACAGTTGACATTATAATAAATATTTTAGTCGATTTTAGTATGGTGCACTATAGTTAGTTTTTTTAATTTGATTTTTCGAAGTGTTCCTAATTATTGCCAAAGCTTGTTTGCTATTTTTTTTCTTAATACATTGGATATAGTATACGATTTTGTGTTTTTGTCTCTGTCCTCCTCGGACGTGAAGACAAATGCAATTTTTCCAACCTGACATCATGCTGAATTGGTTCCTATCTTTTGGCATCACCATTTTTTTCCCTAATTGTCTCCTCTGGCTTTATGATACGATAGCTCTTCATCGGTAATCAAATGGTGAAAAAAGGGATGAAAAGGGCGGTGCTTTATATGTGTAAATATTTTAGTCGATTTTAGTACGGTGTAGTGTAGTTAGTGTTTTTAAGTAGATTTTTCGTAGTCCTAATTATTGCCAGCTTGTTTGGAATTTTTTTTCTTAATATATTAGTTTAATTACGACTTTGTGTTTTTACCTCTGTCTTTCTCCTAGTTTTGGTTTTACAGTGCGGCAAAGCTTAAGGTGGACCATATTACTCTCACGTACGTTAGTAATATTTTGAAGATAGGCCACATTAAAAGTACCCTTAACCGACGAGCATGTACCTATGTATCATACATATAAGATGTCTCAAAAATCGTCGTCAGCCCAGAATCGGGTGATATGTTAAGTCGTAACAGTTAACAGAAAAATATTTAAAAAAATCTTTGCTATATATTTAAAGAACTACAGGCATTTATAAAAATATCGAAAAAATCTACACCATGTGACGGTCTTTTAACTCCTGTTACTACAAATTTTAACTTTTTCTTTAATTTTCTTCTTATTATGTAACCCTGAATAATGCTTCTAAAAACTGTTGCTTAAATCTTACAGACAACTAAAATATAAATTTTTTCTTCAACGAAGTATTCAAAATTAATACTTAGGCCAGTTTAAAACGACTGTACTGAAATAAAATCTACTACACGATGATTTCTTATTATTATTAACCGCGGTTACCATAGATAAAAATTTAACTTTTGTTCCGATCTAGACATACTGTACACTGTACTGTACTGTACATATAAGTTCATACTGTCTAGATCGGAACAAAAGTTAAATTTTTATCTATGGTAATCGCGGTTAACTATAACATCTGGACGTTGAACATCTCAGTCCACCCCGTGACCATGCGTGCTGTAAAGCTCTCGAAACGTCGGGTATTTGAAAAGTTAAATATACGCGATAAAATCCGTAAAAACTAGTATTATTTCAAGGGATAAAGTTTTCAATTTAATTATTTAAACGAAGTTCGAGTTTGTAGTATTTATTACTCTACACAAAAGAGTTAAAAAATTGGACGATAAAAGTAAAAGTCGACGTTATCTCGCAGCATTGTCTGACAGAGAACGAAATATGGCTTTGAGATAGCTCGATGTAATCTTTGTTTTCGGGTGTTTGTTATAGGATAATGTATAGGATAAATGAGTACACAGGCAGAGTATAGTCGCTCTGTCGGGCTGATCCATTTGTGCTACAACCACAATATGGCTGCACCGTGGTTTTACCACGTATAAAAAGTTATATTTAAGGAAAAAAGTTGAAACGTTTAAGGATAAATATAAATAGAATGTGATTGAGAACGAGGCGGTGTGTGATGCAGCTCGTGAGCATGCGGAGCGCTACTCGCCGGTGCGGCGCGCCGAAAGCTCGCCGCCGCGCGCCGCGCACGACTTGGCCTCCGCGCGCCTCGAGTACCAGCAGCTACAGGTCAGTCCCACATAATCATGCCCAATTCGACCGACCATTGGACCTACGAATTAATGAACGAATGAAAGAATCAAACTATAATTGGACCACCGAATTAATGAAGGAATGATTAGATGTATAATTGAATGGATGAACGAGTTATTGGACGAATAAACGAATGGTTAGATTAATGAATGAATGATTGGACGAATAAATAAACTAATGATAGGATAAAAAAAGAATGATTATTAGACTAATAAATAAATAGTTGGACGTATAAATTAACTAATGATAGAATGAATGAACAAACGGATCATTAACGAATAAATAAATGATTTTATGAAAAAAATAATAGATAAACAAATGTTTGGACAGTTGTCTTCGAGGACAGTTGTCCCGTCAATACCAAGACCTCAACATGAAAAGTTCCTTGGTGGAATACTAAGCTAAAAGAACTTAGGGAGAAGTCCAGGAAAGTATTTAACAGAGCTAAGAAAACCAAAGAGTGGGATATTTATAGTGCAGTCCTAACTGAATATAATAAAGAAATCAGGAAAGCCAAGAGAGCGTCGTGGAGGAAGCTATGCGAGGAAGTTGAGTCTTTGCGAGGAAAACAGTGCAAGACTACACAAAATGCTATCGAAAGCTAATCAGATCGGGCTTCTTAAAAAGCCGGATGGTAACTTCACTAATAGTGTAACGGAAACATTGCAGTCACTAGCGTCAACCCATTTACCTGGGTCACACAAGACTTCATTAGCCTTGAATTCTTTCAGAACCCTACGAAGTCCTTGTAATGAGGACTGGTGTATGGCTGCAAAGATAATAAGGCCAAACCTGGTGCAGTGGGCTGTTGACTCCTTTAAACCATTTAAATCAAGCGGGGAGGGTGGAATAATTCTCATCCAACTACAGACGGATATCGACATCCTTCTTCCCCTATCTGGTGAAAATCTTCAGAGCGAGTTTTGCATGGGGATATATTCCAGAACGATGGACATTTGTCAAGGTTCTATTTATACATAAGGCTGGTAGAAAGGCCTATGCTTTAACAAAGTCCTTTAGACCTGTAAGCCTATCTTCCTTTCTCCTTAAGACACTGGAAAAGGTTATAGATGGATATATAAGGGATGTAGCTCTAGCTACGAGGCCCATACATTATAACCAGCATGCTTACCGCAGAGCCAAATCTACGGAAACAGCCTTGATCGGTGTCATTGACAGGGTTGAAAAAGCACTGGAGGATAAAGAAATAGCTCTTTGTGCCTTTGTAGATACTGAGGGCGCCTTCAACAGTAGCCCTACATCACTGCTGATTGGGGGCCTGACATCTAAAAATGTTGACCCCACAACCATCAGATGGTTGAAATCGATGCTCTCAAACAGAAAGGCAAAAATAGCGCTGTTTCAAACTTCGATTGAGGTCGCATTTACAAAAGGCTGCCCACAAGGAAGTGTTTTCTTACCCCTTCTTTGGTTATACTGATGACCTTGTGATCATTGCGAGAGGCTTTTGCCAAAGTACTTTATCGTCAATCATACAAAGAGCCCTAAACACTATAACTGGTGTAGGGATAACAGTTTATTAGTTAATGCTGATAAAACTGTTATAATACCATTTACCAAAAAGAGATGATTGGACAAATTAGTCCAACCAAAACTTAATGGTAAGGAAGTACTATTTTCCACGGAAGTTAAGTATTTAGGCGTAACAATCGACCAAAAACTAACGTGGAACTCTCACTTTAGCCACGTATGCCATAAGGCAAAAATTGCTTTAGGTACGTATAGTCGTTTGGTCGGGAACAACTGGTGCTTGCATCCCAGTATGATCCTATGGCTGTATAGCAGCATAGTGAGGCCAATTCTCACGTACGCCTCTATTGTCTGGTGTAACAAGGACTACCTGCTTAATGGCAACTGGAGCTATGCGATCATCGCCTGGAGCGGCTCTTAATGCACTTCTATGCCTAACGCCCCGTGATCTTTATCTAGACAAGGAGGCGAGAGCTAGTTTGTATAGGGTTAACGCGCAGGGCGGACGAGCTTGCTCTCCTACAGATTAAGATCCATGCTCGACTCAATTAAGGAATCACCGGCCTTATGCGTGATCTCAGATATCATGCGTCCACTACACACTCTTGATAAAAAGTATATACTAGAATCACCTTCCAGAGAAGATTGGCTGAATGGCCAGGTTATCTGTGAGGTCGGTAGTCTCATATGGTGTACCGATGGGTCTAAAATGGGCCTCGACCTAGGCTTTGGAATTTGCACCTCTATCTTCCGGGCAGACATTTTCGCCATACTTCAGTGTGCGGAAATCAATCTGCAAAAACACTACTGCCCTGGGATGTAACAACAGGGTCGTTTTAAGATGAGTTCCGGGTCACGCGAGTATTTGCAGTATTTTGCAACGAATTTGCCGACAAACTTGCACGGGAGGGCTCAAAGTGTACACAATTTGGACCTAAGCCATTATGTGGAATCTCAAGAGGTTTAGCCCGATTGACCCTTGAAACTCTTTATCACAATAAATCACTTAAGATCTGGTCTGACACACCGGGCTTAACACATTCTAAAACCTTAATCCGAGCTTTTGATCGTAAATTCGCTTCAGAAGCCCTGGAATTAAGTAAAAATAAATTGCACATTCTGGCAAGAGCCCTAACTGGACACTGTTGTCTTAAAAAGCACATGTCCATCGTGGGACTAAGCAACTCAAGGATGTGTCGGTTCTGTTCCACAACGGAAGAAACGCCTCTACACATCCTAACTGATTGCGGACCCTTAATGCGCAAACATAATACTCATCTGGGAAACTATCTACTCCGCCCAGAAGAAGTTAAATTGCTCACGACTGAGCAACTGTACAGCCATAGCAGCGATCACAATAGATCTTCTAGGTCACAGTGATACTGGTCTCTTTCTCTAGACGTGCATAGCTGCTCGCACATAATAAAAAAATCTTTACATATTTTTAGAAGAATACAATTACAATCTGATATTGACAACTCCTGCCAGGTTATATTTAAAGATTTTTTGAAATACACCACTACACCCTCATTTTAGGTTGCGTTTTTAAGAGTTTTACAATAGTTATAGCCATCCATTATCGGAATATAGTGGTTGGACGGCAACCAACATTCTGTAAGAAGAATTAAGTCCCATGCTAAAGCTGACCTATGTATTAGAACTTTAAGTTCATCTTTGTTTTGCGAGTTATGCCTCTAATGCTTTGATGCATTATTTTGAACTTATGATTTTGATCAGATATTAATCTAGACAAATCATCCAGGTCGTAAATTAGTGATGAGATTGATAATGTAAATTGGTCCAATATCATCGCTTAAGTCTTTTGTGTTATCGCCCTGTAATTACTTTAGTAATTGAGTGCAAAAAATTAAATTGTGTGCAATAAATATGTAAAGCAACCACTGTAAGTAATTGCCCATAACTAAGTATTTGGAATTCACTTAAAGACGTTTCATAGAGTAATTTCAAATTAAATTCTTTAACTTACAGTATTAAATAATCTCTTGGAGTGGTAGTGTTAACTTTAAAGCTATAGTTAAAGAATCGTATATACAATATAACGATTGAGAGTGTGTGTTTACTAATAATGAGTGAGTGATTGAGTTGTGTTGTGTTTGAACAAAGTATGGATTTTTTGATTGGATTAAGTATGAGGTGAGTATTCCGAGCAGTTAAAAGTGATTTACATTTTATACAGGGCAGGAATAGGTTAGTATTATTTGAAAATATTAAATTAGTTTTGAATAAAAATACAACAATTGAGAGTGTGTGTTTACTATCAATGAGTGAGTGGTGAAGTTGTGTTGTGTTTGGATGTATTATGTAAATAGGTGAAATATGTTTGAGGTGAGTATTCTGAACAGTTAAAAATTATTTACATTTTATACACGGTAAAAAATGGTAAATATTATTTAAAAATATTACATTAGGTTTGAATTAAAATATAACAATTGAGAGTGTGTACTATTAATGAGTGAGTGATTGAGTTGTGTTGTTGTTTCGGCCCGATCGTAACGCTAGTCTCGGGCGATAACCGGTTTGATGTTTGGACCGACGGCATTCCATTGTCGGGCGTGGCCGTACGATTTAGTCTAGAACAATCATTTGTGCGCGCCGGCCGGTCGGTTAGATATCGGGAAGTTAAATTGAAATTGCTCGGCCTCCATTGTGTTGTTTTATTTCATTAATATACGTGAAAACTAGGCTTTTTCTTTGAGTTTGAGTGACTATTTTAACTTCGATTGCCATTAACTTGCATCGACGCGTTGCTTGGGTCGTGTTTTAATATCGCACTAATTGATTGTGCTAGTCGTTTGGAACGCTAAACTTTGTTATCCGGGTGGAGATCGCGCTCGATTATAGTTTGTGCTAAGTGAATTTATAATTGAGTTCAGATAACGGTGAAAGCCCACTGGAGCGATTGCACCTTGCGGAGCAGCGCAACGCATGTGGATCTGGCCGGTTACATCGGTGACGTCAAGTTACATTACACACCTTCTCACACACCACTTACACCTACCTTTACTTACCCCTGACGATACCTTGTGGTCGACCCTACCTACGGAACTCGCTAAGTTTGTGTCGCTTATACAGCCACTACATAATAATTATCCATAGGCCATTCGGGCCCAAACCCGTTGGTTGCCCGTCGAATTGGGTTACCGATGGACCCTAACCCAGTCGACGTTTGTCGGGGCAACTGAGGGCCGTAACAGTATTGGAATAGTGATAAATTCATTTACCTTAAGCACTACGTCACTTTGTAGAAGTAATTTAAATGTATTCGATGGGTAATGAGTAAAATTTACATATTCGAAAGTTTTAGTAATGACAATTCTGGGTTTCTCCGTGAAATCATGACCAACAAGTACAGAATATTTGATAATATTGTCATCGACTACGCAAACATTTGGCCTGGTCAAGCCCCAACAGTTCGACAAAGAATAAGATTGACTTCACTATGACAACCGGACCCCAACAGTTCAGTGATGTCTCAGTAATCGCAAGTGTGAAAACAGGTAGCGATCACCGATTGGTTAGAGACACACAGAACCTAAACGTTAAGTTGGGAAGGTCTCGTCTAATGAAGTTAACGCTCCATCCCCCTCGTGCTCTAATCCAAAGTACCGAAACCTTTCAGTTCGAGTTACAAAACAGTTTTCAGTGCCTAGAAAACTGCAATGCAGTAAAGAATATAAAGTGTAGTGGAAAGTGTCCATGCGGTCGGAGGTAAGTTCTGCAAGACCTTCTGTAAAATAACACAAAAACTCTCCAATCACACTCTTAATCTCATCGATGTTAGACGGGAGATGAAGCTGCAGTCGTCAGCAGATTTAGCGGCATACAGGCAACTGAACAGACCGATCTCCAAACGCATGCGGCGGGACATACGCGACTTCAATACCGCTCGTATTGAAGAAGCGATTGAGCGGAACTAGGGCTCCAAATTTTTTGCCAGAGATCTGTCTGTCAGAAAGAGCCATCTGTCAACAAAGCTGAAGACTAAGTGTGGTAGATAGATGGATACTTAGAAAATCGAAACCACCCGCTATTGCTTGTTAAAAATCTGCATCGAAAATTCATAACTAAAGCCACATTTTACCGGCCAGAGGTACTACAATGCTTATTCTGTATATTCCGTTGATCTGTTTCTAAAGTAATAAAGAATAATATAAGTTTTGAAATTAACAATATACCTTATGATCAATGCTTACACTACTAGCTATGGATTACTAGATTTTTAATCCTTGTGATAATACTAGGTCATAATCATAGCATAATTTTATTGTCGTCGTTTTTAGAACATCTGAAAATTTTCAGACATTGGCGATTGGCAGAAATTTGAATCGTAAAACTTCATATATTTACAGGTCAATTTAATAAAAGCATGTCAAAGGAAGTAAGTTTCCTTACAATGCTTGTCTTTCGATGACAATCAATAAGTTATAAAGACTAATTTGTAAATTTCCTCGATTTAATTTCTGATTTCTTATTACAATAAGTAACCTGAGTTTGAAACATAACGCTCCAATAGTATCAGAGTAGTAAGGGGGAGTTCAGCTGCAGCTTACTGATTTTATATAATTCTATTGGATTGGATATCGCAAAGGCGTAAGTGTACAGACGGCATTTATGTGAATACTAAACTTTAAGTTAAACATTTTTATGGATTTCATCCCATTGAATTAATAGATTAATTCAATGGGATGAAATCCATGACGTTTATTTATTTATGTTAAGGCGCTGCTCCTAGCGAACGACCTTGAGCATACGGTCCCGTACATGCCACGCGCTCTCGGCATAATAAATAGCGTTAGAAATACGCCCAAATGGGTAGAAAAATTTCAGTTCAGATGTCGAACATTAATAATGGGCTTTGAATTGTAGTTTATTTCCCATAACTAGTGAGATAACAGTCTCTGCAAAGCGCACTATCGCAAGGTTTTGGTCGGGACATCGCCTTAACTGCACACTACTATCACAGTCTATAAATTTTTTATTATACTGTGCTACTATTTATAGTGCTGAATAGCTTCAGCACAGACGAATAGAACAAAAATATATGGTAAGAAACAAGCTCGTAATGTATTATATTCAGTATATATA
>DWHP01009175.1:0-10292 GCA_018247895.1 Parnassius honrathi | reverse complement strand
TATCGCAGTACGGATTCCACATATGCAAAGTACGCAGTAAGTGCTGTATTTTTTGTGGCTACTTTGCTTAGTTTATAGAGTGCGTACGAAAATCTATTTATTTTTTTACATACATGTTCAACTTGACATTTCCAATTTAGTTTATAGAGCCTGAGTAACCGACATAACCCAACGGAATAGTAAACTGAAGTGGCAATGGGCCTGCCACATAGCTCGAAGAACCGATAATCGATGGGGAAAAATGGTCCTTGTGCGGCAGCCTTGTACCAGCAGGCGAAGTGTCGGGCGTGAACCCCGCTAGATGGAGTGACGACCTGGTAGACATGCATGAAGTCGATGGATGCAGGTGGCTCAGGATCGTGCTTTGTGGCATTCCTTGGAGGAGGCCTATGTTCAGCAGTGAACTTGTGAAGGTTGCAATGATGAATGATGGATTTATGCAGGAGGTCCGTGGGGAGACTTATGTTTGGCAATGTACTATTTACAGCCTATTAGAATCCGCTGAATATAGGCTTTCCTCATTTCTATATTTAACGCAATTGCCACGCTTAGTCGTTATTGGGAAGGCACGTTTCCCTCTGTTGACTTTAGGGATACCCGCGAGGAATTATAAGGGGTGGTGTATATTCTTACATTGCTATTACATGAAAAACTTAAGAAGAGTTGTAATGGTGACAATGACGGTAGTTACATTTGGTATATGATCGTGGCAATAGTGCGTAGTGTGTGGCGCGCGGTCGGTGCGTTACGTAACGTACGTGGTGCGGTTGTTGTGCAGAACACGTGGGTGGTGTACGTGTACGAGATCACGCGCACGGCGGCGCGGCGCTGCCGCGTAGCCGAGCTGCGCGCGCCGGGCGCAGTGCTCAGCGTGCAGCTGTCCCGCTCGCGCCTGCTGCTCGGCTACCGCGGCGGCTTCGCGGCGCACGCTCTGCCCGAGCCGCGCCGCGCGGGCCAACACGCTCCGGATCAGCCCGCCATCTGTTAGTACTGCACGATACTACACACGTGCACGAGAGCGCGAGCTTGTCTCACTACATAACACCGCACACATTCACGCACACGCACAAACACACACAACACCAACAAAACTTTCTTTTGTAACATAAATAGATCTAACAATCTAAACATAACTGTTTTCTATCCTGAATTAGTAATTTAATTGAAAATGTGTTATCTTTGAAAACTAAAATGGAATACCTCACTATCGGTCATAATTATATTATATACCCTTCAAATTGAAATACGGCAGTACATGTACATAAAACAGTACTTGAGTGGTTGGCTCTTTATTGTTTTGTACATTTTCTTTTTTTTTTTTCTTTAAATTTTTTACTTTTAGGAATACCCTTGGTTCAATTAATTCATTTCTGGTCTAAATAATATTAAATAGAATTAATATTACAGAAAAAAATATTAACCCTTACATTTTTTTTAAAAAAGTGACTTCCCTGATCATAAAATCGTTAAAAAGTGGCGTGTCGCCCAAATGGCAGAAAAAGCAGATGCTCTTTTATTTAAGACAATTGTCCTAATTTTGTGAGCGAATGATTGAATTAAGAAGTGAATAATTTGTCTAACAGCGCTGGTGCACCCCGAGAACCAAGTGAACATGTTCCTGTCTCACTCTGGCGCCCGCCCTTTATGTGCCGCTAGCTGCGGTCCCGACTGGCTGCTGGTGTTCAGCGCGCTCGCTCTGTACGTGGACCGCGCCGGCATGCGTGCACGAGATGCGGAGATCATGTACACCGCGCAGCCGCTGTACCACGGTCAGTTATATATAGAACCAAGTGAACATGTTCCAGTCTCACTCTGGTAGCTGCAACGATGGGCAAACTAGTTGCCAACAAGTTTTTTTTTCGTTATTAAGAGGACGCTGTTGCTCGTCTTCTGATTTGGTTTCCCTCTGTTGCCTCCTGGTGCTTGTTCACGTAGAATATGATGGTGTACGGTGGCTGTAGGCGCGATAGTTTGGGTGTGCCCGAATGTACAGTTTGCACGAATGTTACGTGCTGTCAGAGGTTGTGCACATGGACGATGAACTTTTGTTTTAAATCGAAAATTTTTACCTAAAGTGGGAGATGACAAAAAGTAGAATCGGTGTGCACGAAATCAATAAAGAAAGAGAACTGTATGGTGAATTTCATATCTTATACAGTAATTTGAGAGAATATCCTTGCAAATCCATCCATATATGATGGGGTCAGGCCCGTATGTATATACATAAAAACAATATAAACATCCGAATTGAGAACCTCCTCCATTTTTGAAGTCTAATAAAAATAAAAAATATTTGAAATACTTACAAATATTACTAAATTTTATTTACTCACCCTCCATATCAGGAAACAATTCAACAATTTTCTTCCATAGTTTATTGAGAATGTTCCTGTTTATAAGGTTATGATGTTTGCTTTGTCAAATGGGAGTTCTAGCCTGAAAAGTACTGATAAACTCTTCTGTATTGAACGGCATTATGAAAATATGTTATCGTTTGTAGCCACTAGATCAAAATGGTTGATTTTATCTAAAGCCGCGCTTCAATCACGTGCTGCGCCGCTAGTTCGACTTGAACACGCACAAACAACTACATACGTTTGATATTGCTGCGTGTGCGTCGCACGCGATAATCGCCAGCTTGCCCGCTCCTTCCACCGCACCTGGATTTTGTGCGTGAACGCTTGCAAAATATAATGCTATGTGTTTGATATTTCATGACCGAGCCCGCCATCGCACCCGCGATTTAATGTGAAATGTGTGTGTATTTATATTATATATACTGGTGAACTATATTACCGTCTGAGAAAATAGGGTGTAACATGTGAACGGAGTAGAAGCCTATGGCACTGGTATTTTATAAAAAATAAAAAACAAATTTTGAATTAAATTAATTAATTAGGTAATTAAAATCTATCTAAATTCAAATCACATCCACCCTACTTTACGAACGGCAATAAAACAATAAATTTAGTAGGCATCGTTGACCTTGTCACTTCGCAGGGTCAGAAGCTCAAGGGCAAAGTAATTGTTAAAAAAAATTCTAAGGTTTAATTCAAAATTTTTGTTTTTATTTTTCATAAAATATTAGTGCCATAGGCTTCTACTCCGTTCACATGTCACACACTATTTTTTCCAGATGGTAAAAAAGGTCATCTAGTATATATAATATAAATACACAATACAGAACGTTGAACGAACATGGCATAGGATATTAAATGTCCGCCCTAGTTGAAGGTGTGTTGCTATAAAGGATAAAATAAATAAAATGAAATGATCCATCTGTATACCCAAGTAACAACTTTTTATTAAGCTCGAGGTTATTCGCTTGCTAATTAATAATACATATTAAATGACCTTTAATAAAATGTCTGTCTGTCGCTTTCTACAGGTTAATTTTCAAAATGTCTTATCCGATTGTTACACAACTTCACAAGTTGATTGCCAAGAGTCGTAGACAGAGAAACCTATAGACTAATGATTAGCGTGGCCTCGAGTGAGAAAGGACGATAACGTAGTTTTAGGTTATACAATAATCTATATGACTTTTAAACATATTTAGATGAAATTTTTAAAGTTTTTAATTGTTCTAAGAACTGAACTGAACAAGATTCGCCAATCTTAAGCTCACAAAACACTTTCTTTCTCACTTAAATCAACTTGTAAACTCCTTAGATTGCTACGAACTGTCAAAATTGTTTAGCAAAGTGTCGTTTGCTAGACAAAAAAACCGGCACGCAGAAAGGGACAAACAATCACACCGCTCTGTCTCATTTCTATCCAAGACGTAAGCATAAATCTATCTTTGTCGTGTGCGAATGCAAAAGAAGGCGTCAATTTGTCTATAGGTTTCTCTTTTTACGATTATAGTCCTTGACGATGGCGATATTCGGTCATAGAGTATCTTTTTATAACCAGAATATTGAAGATTTAAGAATATTGTATTCGGTTAGCGACATAGCGTTTAAATAGGGTATTTTACGCCATGTAACATAAAAACAAAAAATATATATTTATGACGGATTTTGTAAAAAGTAAACGAGAAATATTGATTTCTGTTTATAAAATTGCGTTATAAATTGCATATTTCACCTATTAGAATATTTTTTTTTGTCTGCGCCTTAAATCTTTAAAACCATCGATATATATGTACACGCACTAGATATGGCATTCCTAACACTTACTATGTTCAACTGTACTGTACTCCAATCCGTACACCTGTTATAGTGGCTTCGATATTCATGCAGTGTAAAGCGGCGCTAATAATAATTTTTGTAATTAATTAGTACATATGCAAAATAAACGAAAATTAAAAAAATGTACTCTATTAACAAAACTATCCAAAAACAGTTATTTATTATGACGATTTTTTTAATGCGCATGCGCAGTTGATATAAATTCTATTGTTTCCCGCGCATGTGCGGATACAGAGAAGTGCACATTTTTTTGTTTGGAATAGCTTTTCTGGTACGTAGTACATAGAACACAATGTGTAAAACGGTGTCCACTAAATTAGTCATGTCGTGACGTCACTAATCCAGCCTAAGGATATTAGTGTTCCGTATCACTGATTAAGATAACTAGCTAACGTGTTGTGTTATTTCGAAAATTTTCAAGTTATCATTACGATTATTGAGTCTTATTACGAATTTTATTGAAAAGGAATCTTAGAAGACGTATTCGTAATAAGAAGAAAGTACTAATCTACCAAGGATAAATAAATTGATGGTGGCAAATTTTATTTGCATGCAATAGCAATTTTTGTTCTGCTCAGTTGAGGAATGTTAAAACATCAATGTAAGTACCTATTGTTAAGAGCTTAGGGTTCATGACAGTAAAAACTGCGGATTGAATCACCAAAATTGACACTTTAATTACCGAACACCAATTAAAAGTTAAAACACACTAATAATCAATCACACTTAACAGTTTAGTTCACTTTATTTCGCTCCTAAGTCTTAGCTTGTGTCGCCAATTCAATACTGCCCCGGTCGCGTCCCTGAATGGCTTTATGCAGCAAATACTGGTTCCGGCCGACTAGCTGTAGAAAATTCGAGTGTGGAGGTTTCTAGAACGATTAGTTCTTCTATTTGATAATAGATGGCACTAGTGCCATGTACTCAACATCAACAGTGGTGTGTAACACTGCCCCCTTCTAAGACATGCTCGTCCCGAGCATTGTCGGCCCCACCATAACGCGCCAGTCGATCCATATGGACGATTTTAGGAGTACCTCTTGCGTCTTTCTGAAACGGCTCCGCAACGTCAAGGGCTATCCTCTTCCATGGTGCACCAACATTGTACAATTTCAATGCAGCTCTGCTATAAGTCTGAGCTCCCTTCATAGCCGCACAACTTGTAGAACTGCGACACCAAACCTCGACATCGTCACGATAATGGACCCAGTAAAACCGTTTAAGTCCCAGATGGACTCCTGAACAACCATTATGGTACAGCTGTAGAACATACGGCACTTTCGCTTTAGGGACAACCATTTGCAAACGACAGCTGTCACCTCGGTCATTTTCCCCTTTGCGGCACAGGCCTCCGTTGAATCTGAATCAGCAAGCTGTCCCATTGGGCTCAATAGCTTTTCGTGGTCAAACTCATCGCTAAGACGTCACGTAGCTCCACTTGGGCTTGAGAGCACTGGCCTTGATCCATTTCAAAATCGGCTTGGTGTCCAAATCTTCCTTTTGTGCATGTCGTAGGCTGTCCTTCCATTCGTTGCTGAGGTCGTCTGTCCTGAGAATCCTCACAGATATCACTTCCTAACCCTGTTGCCTAGTACTATTCTTGCACTTATCAGGATAAGGCCTTCTTGACAATGCGTCTGCGTTGCCATGCGATTTCCCGCTGCTGTGTGCGATAGTAAAGTCGTATTCCTGCTGCTGCTGGGCGGTGCTGTTAGCCGCACTACCCTCTCGAGATCGCTCGTCTTCCCTTTCTACAGTTCGCTTAGGGCAACTGGATCGAAGATGGTCCCTTTCCCCGCAGCCTTAGCACCTTGGGCGGTAACTTTTATTGGGGTCGCGAACTCTAGCTGATGCAACCTCCCTTCCTTGAGGGGGACGATGATCCTGCCGCACGGCTTCCACCTCCAGTGCATGGGCCAAGTCGTCCTTATGCGTCTCGTGGTGCTCAGGACTCACAGCAGCTCTGATTTCAAGGTCGCGGATGCCGTCGATGAATGTCTGCACCAGGTTTCCTACAATAAGCGCAGGTGCATACAGATCGGTATGCTTTTCGAACCAGGTTCTCCAACTCAAGGGCCCACTGCTGCAGTTTTCGTTGATGCGTAGCACACGATCTCTAAGCTGCGCACGAAAGACGTGTTCTAGGTGAGCAACGTCATACACAGTCTCCAATGCCTCAAGGAGCTGCTCGTAAGTCACTTCCCTATCGAGAGCTTCTAGAACAGTTAAGGCTTGGTCGCGCAGGCTTAGTGTGAGAACAGCCATGGCCTGACTTTTATTCCAGCCGTTCGCCTTCATACAGCCTCGGACTGGATTTTGTAGGTTGACCAGGAAGAAGTCCCGTCGAACGGCGGCACTTTAAATCCACGAAGTGAAGGTGTAGTAGCTACCACGGTAGCTGTTATTCAATCCCCAAGTTTGAGGTCGTCCAGCATTTTTTTCCTGTCGGCGAGCCCGCTCCTGCAGGTCCGTCTCCAGCTGGCATTGGGTACGGACACCCTCTATTTCGTCCTTAGCATGATTTTATCATACTTCTGACACCAATTTTTACGAGCTTAGGGTTCGTGATAATAAAAACTGCCGATTGAATTACCAAAATTGACGCTAGTTACGGAACACCAATTAAAACTTAAAACGCACTAATAATTAATCGCACTTAACACTTTATTTCACTTTATTACACTCCTAAGTCTTCGCTTGTGTCGCCAATTCAATACAGCCCCGGTCGCGGCCCTAAATGGCTTTATATAGGCCTTCTCTACCGAAACATCTAGAATGTTCCAGCAAATACCGGTCCCGCCCAACTAGATGTAGAAAATTCGAGTCTGGAGTTTTCTAGAAAGCTTAGTTCTCCTATTTGATAATATATGGCGCTAGTGCAATGTACCCGACATCAACTGTAGCGCGTAACACTATTACCAACTTTTGTTCATACAAAAACACAATACCAGGTCAGAGTGTATTTTGTTAAAACGTAGTTTAGTAGTTATCATAGCATTTATAATTACAATCATTAGCAATCATTAGTTATAACATCTAAGTTAACGTAATTTATTACATAATTTGACTTGCGATACCCTTCAACTCATGATGTCTGTTTTGTATTAAATGATAGTTAAATATAAGTCATACTTACATCAAAATGATCCTCACAGAAGAATAGTCTGGTTTATGTAGACTATGTATTGGGGTATTTTCTTGCCAGTTTTAGCCAAGTATTTCTTATATTTAAATCAGTTAGCACTGAAATCCATAACTTTCCCGGCGTTCTTATGCTCGTATATTGGCATTAAGGCACAACACCACAATGATTTAGATGGTAACTCACTATTAAACATTAAAAAGTATCTTATTCTTTTGCAAAATCAGCAGAATCGACGACTGTGACGTCACGAGTTAAACAACATGGTTAGCGTTTTCACGCGAAAATTTGAAACGATTAAAAGTTATTTTTACGGAACTATTTGGTTTTAAAAAAATGATGTAAAAATTATAGTGGTTCATTATCACTGTAGGATTCATTTAAAACAATTTTTGAAAATGTGTAAAATACCCCATTATGACAATACCTTTACTACGTCGACATTAACTAAAATAGGATTTCGAAAAATTCAAACCCACTGAGGGTGATATAATGTGTATTTTATAACGTACGTCGACAGTCGAATTAACCAGTTCGTTCATTCAACGCCCATCGCTTTATTCGATAGAATCCACTAGTTAGTCTATGATGGCGATGGCAAGTTCGAAATATTTAGAATTTTCTATGCAGATTGTTTCAATTACAAAATTATCTCGATAGTCCTAAGTCACATATTTTTCTTTCCATGGAATACTATAATACGTACATAATAGATCGGGGGAGTGGGCGAAGCCCGTGTAGCCACTAAAATGCCACTAACACGTCAATTCACATGTATAAATGTCAACACGAGATGTGTTTTGACGTTACAATCGTTTCCAAAATTTGCATGCAAATCATAATAGAACAAAAATATAAAAAATGCCAAATTGCACGCTATTTACAAATAAATATGTACTAAAATCCATCTGTCAACACAGCGAATCAGGTTTGTAGTAGTGATTAACTGACAATACGACGTGAGTGTGCTCCCAGCGACGCCTATCGTCGTATAAAATAAGGTTGACAGCCATTCTATTGTGTAGTATAGTATTCCATGGTAGAAACCCACTTATCGTATACAAAGCAATCACACGCTTCCGACCGAACGTCGATCTGCGATGTCTAGATCGGCGTGGGAAGGTGGAGGAGATGTTCGTTTGTAATCCCACGCTTACGACCAGTGTGTTCCTAGAAGTTACACATTATAGCCGTCGTAAACAAATAGACCTCTGCACCGTGTATAGTACCCGGCGATAAATATTGCACATCGAATTTTGGAAGGAGACAATCGGCTAATTTCGGCTTCGTAGAGTGTTATCTCTGTCGCACGAAATACAAACACTCCGGTATCTATTAGGAGATGTTAAAACAGTTATGATTTGCTTCTTTTGATAATTCTTTTTATTCTTTAAAATAAAATGAAAAAAACATGTTCACATTATGTTTAAGTATTTATTTTGGAAAATTACAACTATAGTGTACATATTAAACACCATTATACCTATTGTTAGAATGAAACATAGTAATAAAAATATAATAATTCTAATTTTCAATTACTTCCATTTCACTATCCGTGCTCTGAAAGAGGTCAATAACACTGTCACTGTCGACCGTATTTATCACTAGTCTCAGTGCAAGTATCTAAACCGTGTTGAATGCTTCTATATTCATTCTCACATTTGATTGCATGATCGCAAACCTTTTTCCACTCTTCAGCCCCGATCATTTTTACTTTTTCAGTCAATAACGTTTTTACTGTATTTGAATTCATACCCACATTTCTAGAGCCTACCTAGAGCCTAGGTAGGCCTTTCAGTTGAGACCATATATTTTCAATTGGATTAAAATCCGGATGATATGGTGGCAATCGCAACACAGTGTGCCCATGTTCGGTAAGTACTTTTTTCACGGAAAACTCTGTATACCTCGCCTTGTGCTGACATGTAGTAGCGTAAATCTGGTTTTTTTTTAATTTTGGATCAACTGGAATTTCGTTTCTCTTTAACGGTGATGATAGTCACCTGTAGTGTCCGTGGATTTATACGTTAAAAAGGCACAGGGTACAAAGCCGTTGACGTTGATCTTTTGAAATTGTCTTTTTTACTCTTTTTTACTTTTTCTCATCATCCCTCCAAGATTTCCCTTTAGTGTGGGATGTATGTATGTAAGACTCATCCATGTAGACGATATTTTTTCCTAATTCGCGAAATTTGCGTATTTTATCGAAGTATTTCATTCGTTTGAGACTTACATCGTGCTATTCCATTAGAACTTTTCGATTATCATCCATTTTAGTGAACCGAAATCCCATCTCGTGAAGTATTTTTCTCAACGTCTTTTCAGACCCATGGTAATTAATAGCTTTACCCACTGTAATTAAATCATCAAAAGCTAAAAAAATTAGCTTTTAATGATGTTATTGTTGGCAGTTCATTAAATCGTAAGTGAAAATCATACACCATTCTTTGAACAACATCAAAACCGTCCATATCCAAACGAAATTGCTTTTTGATCTCGCTTTTTTTGGAGCGCTGAACTTAATTTCAGCAGAATGTGTTTCTGTACTGACTTAGTTTAATATATTGTTCAAAGTTCTTGACATTCCAGTGGCATTTGCAATTCGCTCTTGAACCTTCTTAAAATAACAACTTACATTTTCATCTTCATTTTTTTTTTAATTTGTCAGCTTCGGTTTCAAAATATTTATAAACATTTCGCGTAACTGATCTCATAAAGGTTTCCCTCTTTTTCCTAAGGACGCCTTAGTACAACTTTAAATTATATCGCGTCCAATTCAAAATATAATAATATATATTTTTAACTGGACGCGACCGCACTCTATCACACTTGAACAACGACTGACAAAACGTCAAATACTAGGGGTGATCCAAAAGTAACGATAATGAAAATAAAACACGGTAATTAAAGTTAAAATAATAATTTATTTTTCTACATAGTCTCCTAACAAATCAATA
>DWHP01009174.1:0-10293 GCA_018247895.1 Parnassius honrathi | reverse complement strand
AGCATGGACTTCTTTATTCTTATGAAAGCTATTTATGTTTTTATGTAAAAACATTTTCATAAATATATAAAGTTAATATGTTTACTTATTTAAATGTTTCTCTAAGGGAATCTTTACAATTTAAGTCATAAATCGCCCGTAAATCAGAACGTACTACACAATTAATTATAAACCATATCTCTAAAACTACAGCGTGCATTTACCATTCACTGTACTACTTACTCGCACAAAAATACCCGACACTATGGTTGTGCTTTAAAAAAGCCATTTATTTTATATATGCGTTAGTGATTGACTAAATAGGAAAGTTATTGATTGTTTTATTTATACCAAAATTGTACTAATTTTTTTGGGCACTGAATATAAAATAAATATAAACAAATATGTCCAGAGAAAATTATAATAAAAATAAACAATATGTAGGTAAAATATAATTATTAAGTACCTAAACTAAAAAGTTTAAACAGTAAAAAATCCGGTTATGTTGGTTTAGGCTACCATAGCGGATTAAAGTAGTAGGTATTTCGGAACTATGCTATGGTGTTTACTCACTGACCCGTAAAGTCAGTATCAAAACGTAAAGTCTCTTGACGTTTTGATATTATTGGGGTGGCATTTTTGTCAAATAGTATAATCTTAAATTAATGTATTTTTCCATGACTACTTTTATAAGAAATATAATGTAATTATTCACCGGGGACTGCTCAAATTGGTGAAACCTGACATTAAAAAAAATTAAATGTCGCAAAGCCTTTGCCATGAGTTCCTGTTTGACATTTTAGTTTTAATTGCTACTTGTAATTTATAATTGGCGAGACAAGCTGTTTTTAGGATAATTTTCATTCTCATACAAATTACGACGACAAGCACCAGTTTTTGTAGGGAACCAGTTAGGTGGCCTTCCAGTGGCAATAATCTATTCCTTTTTTAAAGTAGCATCATGTGGGAAGCTGAAGGGTATGATTAATAACCTATTTATTATTTTCATATATCCTAAGCTATTTTGAAACTTCACCATGTACTAAGCAAATTTTGCCTGGCAAGCGCCTGGTTAGTAATAATATTGCTAAATACATGAAAACAAATACATAGATGCTTAACAAATAAATAGCAAGAATAATTATATTGATTAATTTTAAGACAAAGTCACTATTATGATACTATCCGAACTATTCCGGTTAGGTATTTATGATACATTGGAAGCTTTTGAAAGCTGTAAATTATATTAAACCCAAAAACCATAAAAAGTACGAAAATTTTTCGAAGTTAAGGCATAATATACGATAATTCAAACCTAAGAACACTCCATCGATTATTAACCTAAAAGTTAATTAACCTACTTTACGACGGTTGGTAACACATTCAGCGTAGTAGTTGCTGTAAAATAATCAAAATAAGTAAAAAACATTATGTCACATCGGTCTTCATATCGGGTTGAAACTGTTGACAAATTGGAGAATAAACGAAAATAACAATCGGCCAATCCACATTATTGTCGATAGTGGATCCGCACAAGCACATTACTAGCTCGTCGCAAGAGACAGCGGCCGTACTATGCAATATATCCGCATTAATAAGGTATCGTTTTGTGATATTTACATTGCTTGTTCAGTCACTTGGAGTCATACTTAGGTAGTGGTTATGGAGCAATGTATTTACTGCAAAAATATTACAGTGGCTGTGATATTTGAAAACAAAATATAAGAGAAAGAAATATTTAACGATTTGTTGTTTAATATGATTTTAAAAATAAATATAATGAAATACTTGTACTTAGGTATGGTAAGTGATTCCATGACTAACAAAGTTTTTGTTTTGGCTTCGGTTTTTACAAGAAACCACTGAACAACATGGCATTCTGATAATATTTCACGATGACGGTCGAAAGCGCACTAAATCTCGGAGGCGGCCGTTTGTGTAGAAGCTAGCATTTCGATCATAGCGCGGACACAGACACGCCCCCTTGCCACTTCTGTATTTTATATTTCTATGGTGTAGAAACGTTCGCCGTCACGTCAGATCTTGGCCAGAAATAATCTCGCTCTCGATGAGGTCCCGGTGACGGCAGCTGTGTACAGTCGCCGTCACTTCTATTTATTTCTTCTTTATTCTATATTCTTATTTCATTTTGATTGTAATACTTAATAATTAGGTTAAAAATCTGTATAATAATATTATTTATAGTATATTTTTATAGGTGGAGTTTTGGTCTCTTTCGTAAAGGATATAAGCAAGGCCTTACAATAGAAGATCTGTTTCAAGCGCGCGAAGGCGATCATTCAGGGCGACTCGGTGATCGCTTAGAAGAGGCGTGGCAAAAAGAACTTGATAACGCTCGTCGGAAAGGCTCAAAACCTTCACTTACGAAAGCTATATTAAGGTCATTTTGGCTTGAATATATGATATGTGGGTTTTTCATTGGCTTACTATATATTATTTTATGGTGAGTCTGATTTTATTTTATTTTACTAAGGATAGATGTAGTTTGAGCGTGGTGTTAGATATTGTACTCGTTTATATTTTTTAAAACTCTTGTTATTTACTTAAAATACAAAATAGTGATTGTTGAGTAATACTTCAATGTAGGTTTCTTGATGTACATATATTTACATGATGTACATATTATGTACCTTAAAGTTTTATAAAATTCATTTATCAATTTTGATAAGTAATACAATAAATGAACTTGCATTTTTGTTTCAGGCCATTAATTCCTTTCACTCTGGCATTATTTATTGGATATTTTTCCGATGAAAAGACTCCAGAAAATTACAGAAATGCTCATATTAATAACTTTCTTATGAATTTTTTAAGTATTTCCACATCCCTTATGATGAATCATCTGCAATTAACTCAATATTGTATTGGAATGAGAGTAAGAATTGCCTGCTGCTCTTTACTCTATAGAAAGGTCAGTTCATAGATGATCTCATAAAAAATATGTTACACAAATTCAAATTTAATTTTAGTACGGAAGAATATTTTTTTTAATTGCAGATATTGAAACTTAATTGTTCTGGTCTGGGTAAAACTGAGCCCGGACAGGTGATAAATTTAATGTCGAATGATGTTAACCGCTTTGATACAGCAGCTCAATTTTTGCACTATATATGGGTTATGCCGATCGTGGTACCAGTAGTATCGTATCTCGTGTGGCAGCATGTTGGCCTTGCGACGCTAGCAGCGCTTGCCGTAATATTTCTACAGACTGTTGTTGTTCAAGGTATAATAATTTGTTTTTTTTCTATTGTATTACCGTCCATTTAAATTTAGACACATGCCTTTTACTTGATACGGAATAATAACTACGCTTAGCACACAACTCCAGCACAACACTAGCATAACTTAAGGCGAGATAGCGGTGGCTTCTTTGCATCTTAATGGCTGGTTAACATCATAGAAAATAATTTTGTATTTATTGTACGTTGACCGCGGTCAAAAATACAGTAGTAATAACACCGCTCACTAAGCGGACAGCCATGGTCGAGTCTATTCTCTCTTGATAATTCCTCGTTGAGAGGCGAAACACTTGTCGTTTTATCACGGTGGTGTGTCTTTCCTCGCAGTGGTGTTGTTGGGAGTAGTGATGATGATGTTAGATGATGGTAATAGTATACGCAATTGAGGGAGGCCGAGAGAATTACAGCAATGTACCAGTGTAACCCACTACACATTCAGCGTAGCGCAATTATTATCAGCTCATCGCCTTGACCAGACTTTAACGGAATCAACGAGCACATCGCCCGTATCAAACTTTATATTGCTCATACGAGTGGGATTTCAGAGCTCTACTCCTACTTCTATTTATTTCTTTTTATTTTCTAACGGTAACGGTAGTGTCCCCGCCAAGTCGAGCAAAAAAGCGGCGTGCCATACATACATTTATCGAAGCAATATTTTCGACCCCCTATAACTTCGTAATGGATAAAACTAGAAGCCTGAATTTTCAGTAACCGAGTAGACATTAAATAAACATGGTATATTTCAAATTTCATTCAATTTGAACCAGTAGTTTAAGGTGATACCTCGAAAATTTGGTGGTTTTTCTATTTAACATATTTTTTTAAGTTTTAGAGATTACGAACCAAAATTTTGGTATATAATTTTTGACTATACGACCTTGGATTGCATAAAAGGAAAAGACGATATTACGTAATTTTCTCGATAGAAAAAAATTGCAAAATAGGCTCTAATTGTTTACATTTCTCGATGACACCACAATATTGACTTAAATTGAAATTTTGCAAGCAGTCTTATTTTTTCGTTTTACTTTTTCTCTTTGTAAAATAAATTATTATATAGGTTGGCTTAAGTAAATTAGCTTTTTATTATTAGGTTATATTACCATATCCATGCATAAGTACATATCCCATAAGTACATTAAATTGTCATATCACATCACATCAAATTAATTTTAAACATTAAATCTGAGCTGACACCATATGCTCAGTGCTAATTTACTCGTAGTTTAGTTATTTGGCATTTGTTGTAATGTTAAGCTGGAATTTTTTTTGACAAACATTGATTCTTTGAAAGGAAACTAAAGAAATGATTAACAAATATGATACATAGTACGTACCTATGTATTATCCGTATATATTAAGTTTGTAAATATTATAACTACTTTTATAACTAAATGGGACTTAGCTGTTAAATAAAAAGATAGTGGTAACCCTGCAACAGTAGGTATTTAAGTCTAGCGCGGCGCGGGGGTTATCCCGTTATCGCGGGGGGGAGCCCGAAAACGCGTAAACGAACCTATGGATAATATTGTTAGCCTCTTTGTTGAGCGAACTGTAGAAATGGCATGTGTTGAGCTCGAGCACCACATTGTTGTCAGTGTTTACGGACCTCAAAACTCTATGTATGATTGTTATGAAAAAAATATGGAGGAAGTTTTGCTTCAGCTTAAATAAACAGAAAATAATCTGTCGTCGTATACTTTAATATTAATCTCCTTGAAACTTCTTCCATGAGTATTAAGTTTAGATCATTGCTCAAATCATCCAAACTTGTTAATTTGTTCTTAGGAGTCAACAACACCTATTGCAGGGCATAGAGCAATTTTTATCGATAATATTTAACAGATGTTGAGCCCTTGCAAAATTAATTATTTAAAATTTAAGTTCTGATCATTGTGGACAGTTGATTTCACTGCCGTGCATGCACATAACTGAACATCGCTTAGATAGATTTAGAAGTAACATAGTAAAAAAGCTGCCATTCTTTCCATATAAATATAATACTAACTATTTATATGGATCATTAGTTAAACCTAGTCTTGAAATATATTTACTTCTTAAACAGTCTTAAGTCGTTCAATGAGTGGGCGACACTAGGAATCCATAGGAGTGGACAAGAGTTATATAACCTTTACAATGAAAGATCATATCATATCGATCGATCATAGTGTTTGATTTAGAGAATACATTGCAAAATATTGAAAAGAATGTGTTCCACAGCCAATTCCTTACATTTAAGAAACAAAATTAAGAATGACTCTAATAAAATTTAAATGACTTACCATAATATTATCAATAGCGAAACTGGTAAGATGAAATGACACAACTCAAATTTTGAATTTAATTTTAATAATAATTTAACTAAATCAGACTAAATCAGATCAAGATGTTGCCACAGCTTTTATAAATCATTTTAACGACATTCCGATCTTGACTCAAACAAAATGTAATGTCTGTAAAAAGTCATTTCATAAAATATTACCACGAGATGTTATAAATCCGGTAGTACATTGGATTGCACTAATTTTAGACCTACGAGTATTTCTGTACTGCCATCGCTCAGTAAAATTATTGAAAAAAATATTTTAGATCAAATGTTAAATTTATGTAATGTGAATAAGTTACTCCCAAAAAATCAGTTTCACTTTACAAGGGGTCGCTCAACAATTGACGCTAGTGTTGAGCTGATTAAACATATTTCTGTGTATGAGAGAATTCAGAGGATGCTTAGGGTATATTTTGTAATCTTTCCAAAGTTTTCGATTACGTTCACGATGAGACATTAATTAGGAAGCTACATCATTATGGTGTAAAAAATATAGCATTCAAACTTATCATATCACATCTAAATAATAGAATGCAAACAGTTGTTATTAATTTAAGCCCTTCTTCCAGATGGGTAGTATAATATAGTGGTCACATAATTTGCATCCACGCTTTGCAAAGCCACTTGATCCAACTCCTGAATTGACCATTTGAGTTCAACATCAGCCCCTCTTAAGTTAGTTCCGTTGTCTGAATATATGAGGTTTGGCTAGCCACGCCTTGTTGCCATTCGTCGAAGAGCTAATATTAAGGAGTTAGTCGTAAGAGTGTGAACTATTCTATGTGAATTGCACGAACAGTTAAACAAGTAAACAAAACACCGTAACGCTTCTCCCGCCTTCTCCCGACCGTGATTTCAAACGGGCCACGTAGCCAGACTGCTTCAGGTTCGTAAAGAAATTAAGCACCGTTAAGCCACTCATTTCCTAGGATATTAAACTATCGTATAACTCGCGCGTTGCTAAGTCCGCAACGTTACAACTTGTAGGTCCGTATCGCCACTCGCTACTTTTTGTAAACACAAAAACAATTTCGCCTAAACTTTGAGCTACGAATGCTTTATAATTACATGCATCATTGCGAATCCAATGTAATGTCGTTGTAGAATCGCTCCAAAAAATACTACTCGAGGCAGCATTTTATGTTCACGTTTAATAGTGTCGGCTAAGCGTGCTGCCAATAACGATGCTTGAAGCTCTAAATGCGGTACTAATGTAGTCTTGACCGGTGCGCCTCGACATTTACTCGTTACAATCGCAACGCAAACACTGCCCTTAATAGTACAACGCCAGTAAGCAACCGCGCACATTGCTTTGGGTCTTTGGATAATGCATCGCAAAATATATGCAGTCATTCATAGAATGCGCGCGTGCTTGGGAACACAGCGCCATCAACGTCTCGCTGGTACTCACAGTGGCAGTTCATAAAACCTAGGAATACGTATATTCCGTACACTATTTATTACACATAACCATTTACGCCACATTGTAAAAATATCGTCAAGAGTAGGATCGTCCCAACCAATATATCGTCATATTTCCTGTAGGAAAATTTTTCCGTTAATTGTGAGAGGCGATAAAAATCCAAAAACATCAAAAATAGACATAATTATGCGTAACATCTGTCGCTTTGTAGGTTTCTTTGTTGTCCGTTAATTAAATTATTAGAAACGAGTTTAAATCTTATATCGAATCCTAAAGTATCTTCGTTTGAAAACCAAAAGAAACCAAGTGTTCGTTTGCCCTCGTACTGGTGATCAATCTTGAACCTTACAACGGTACCTCTAAAAGTATCTTATGGAATAGTGCTTAGTACTGTTTCACTGTTGCTAGCCCAATTGCACATTTCTAACCCGCCCGACTATGTATATAAGAAATATATCACACTAATTCTTTAACGGTTTTTCTATCAGGGACGCTGTCTGTCTAATTATCCATATAATGATGTGTGCAAACAGTGGATACGACGGACGGCATTGAGGGACCAAAACATTGTGCGTTTTTATTTTTTACGAATTGAGCCATGAACGGAGAACAATTAGCTCCAAATATTAGACTTCATTATATGTTCATTAACGGGCTCAGACGGATTATCATGCCATTAAAATCTAAATGCATTCCTGTCTCCGTTTATTATCTTAATTCTTACGGACATATTTTTTATGTCCCCCGTAATCGCAAGTTTTTTTCCCTAAACCGCAACATTACACCAAGCAATGACATCAATAAATCAGGCCCCGTATCTCTTTAGTTCTATTTGTAACCATGTTATTTTTTCTGCAAAATCGTTAACAAAAAGATGATTAAAACGGTCAACATACCTCTGTCTGTATTCGTGGTTGCCCGCGGTCTTCTTTTCCAATCCCTTGAGTCTGGATAAAGCGTTAGGATAGGAGTTTGGCATTTTACAGTAAACGTCTTTCCAAGACAATCCAACGTACCACCTCCCGTCAATTAACGCAGATGTTTGTTCCTGGCGAGCCACCGCTAGCAGGTCCTCGGAATTTTGTTGAGGCTTAGCTGAAACTCCCGTTGACTCGATGGAGAATGATCGGCGTGAATGTCGTCTCACTCCCGCGCGTTGTTGAATGATGCTAAACAAAAAATAGAATGATTTTGGCTAACGTGGTCTGACACCTGCATCCTACCCTGTATACACCACCCCAACGCTGTTAGGGAAGCGCAAGGTTCATTAGCTTCACCTATAATTATTTATTTGGGTAACAACAAAATGAAGGGCAAAGGAAAAAAGGAGCTCATTAACATTCACATTCTTTCGAGTAATCAGAGGATTTAACCTATAATTTCAATTTCTACACTTACACTAGTGGAATTTGATTTGTACATTATATAAAAAAGGAACAGAGTATATTTAACATAATAGGTTATTATTTTAAGACATTGGGTTGGTAAAATAGTAATAGTTTGACCTTTAATTGCCTAACTCCCGAATGTAACTAGCAAGGTGCTCATTGTCACAATGATCTCCTTTTACAATTTACAACTAAAATGGTGATCATAAACAATGTCTAATATACCTATCTATAATCTGTTTTTTCTGTTTACACACTAATGAAATAAAACACATTAATTGGCATGAAATTTTATTTGTGGGATAAATTCGTGTAATATTATAATACTTTCAGGGGAACAAAACTTTTTTAAGTTCTGAAGGTCACTATATTTTTCAGCAGAAATTGGCAATTTATCTGTATACAACCTTCCAGGCAAAATGAATTCATTGTGTTGTACAGTGTTCATCTTACTGGTTTTCTTTTTTCTTCCACTGATGCAAGCAGACTCCCAGGGCCCATTATAAGTAGAACGGAAGCCTATTTTGGTACTCGACATGACTTTTTAGCATAAATTGTGTCCAAATGGCTAGTCCATGATCTGAAATAAGATATGTCCATCTCTATGACTCCAAATGGACTCTGCTTACAGCGGGCATTTTGGAAAATTTCGGTCCAATTCGATGGAAGTTCTGCTCTGGTCTTAGATCTCACCAAACCCATATTTTTATCGCACTCCATATACAAGTGGCCTCTCACTGGAAACGTCATAGTAATTCTTTCCAACTTTTTCACTTTATGTATCAAGTGATGCAAGAAACGGAACAGAGTAAAATTTTTATTTTGCCCTCCGCAAGAGTCACAAAATATTGCAGGTGAATTGTAGTAGGCTCCATGTAATTATAGACGAAGTGATGGACAAGTGAGCATACATCATCGCTTCCTTTTTTACCTTCCGTTTCTTGATACAGGTAAAAGATGCTTTGTGATGAAGATAATACATGCACATTGAAAGCGTACACTGATAGCCGTTGTTTATAATAGGTATCGTTTGTTTGTATGTTAGGAGCACACAGATTTTTACCATAGTCAAAACATATTGCCTCCATTGAACTGCCTGCTTCTCTACTTTGCAACCTTGCCATCCATTTTCTGTAGTAAAAAATACTTGCTTGTAGCTTATGTAATTTGTTTTGATTAAAAAGATTCAAAATTTCCAGATCCAATGTGGACTTGGCAATTGTATCCGGGCATGTCTTCTTCTTAGCCTCCAAGCTTTTGTTTTTGCAATGAATTCATCACAAATGCTGCACGTATATGTACGAGGATAGCCAAAAGCAATGTTAAAATCAGTGCAAAAAAATATTTCTGTAACTTTCATAAGATACAGATACACCTTGATTATCTTGAAGGAACATTGCACACATTTCTTTTACATTCAAATCTTCAGGCAAATATGTTTTATTTGAATCATGTAGACTGTAATGACTGGAACGACCTAGAACAAAATATTTAAAAAAATGTGTTATCATGATTTATAAAAAAAAAAAAAACAAAAAACAGCATAGTTCCATAAAATGATACACTACCTTTAAATGAAATAATATGGCCTCTAATTAAACTTTTGACATCATCACTGAGTTTTACATGACTATTAGGTTTTCCTCTCTTATCAACCAGAGCACATCTAGTTTTCTTCAAACTTGCTACTAAATATTCAACTTTTTTTCTCGATATTCCATGTATCGACATGAAAGCCTTTATGCTGATAATTATTTTTTTTATTTCCGAATCAATCATAGAAGGTACTCTGTATACAGAATCATAATGTAATACTCATTCTTTCTTGGAACGTCCCGTAAGATCAGCGATGTCACGACATGTTATACTCCCGTTCGCTCGGGACCTTAAAATGGCGGTAAATGAAAATTGTTC
>DWHP01009173.1:0-10293 GCA_018247895.1 Parnassius honrathi | reverse complement strand
AGCCAATAAAGCTCCAACGTAAGTGGTGTTAAAAACAAATATAATAACTTACCATAATCACTTAATAATCATCCAGAACAAATGCAAAGTCCGCAAATCTTTTCCGACACCAGTCTGTCACCAAAGGGCGCGATAGTCCACTGAATTTGACATAAATTTCTTTCGTCAGAAAACGTCAAATTTTTCGTAATAATCCGGTACTTTTCCCCGAAAGCACTGCACTGAGGTGATGACCACGTGATGTCTGCACGGCGGGTTGCTGGCGACTGAGTTGCTTGAACTCGGATACCTCGGTGTGTGTTGGATCACCTGTTACCGCTGCCTTATGGTTCATAAATTGTTTACTAGTTTTTGAGATTATGTGTGGCTTGCTTGTGACGTTGAATTCTAACAATCAAATAATATTAGTATATTTATATGATGTATATTATATGCGCATAAAACGTAATTTTTGCACGACCTCGCATTTTTTTACAGAAAACGGTGATAAACGAGCACATAGCCCTTAATGGTAAGTGAATGTTGTAGTCCATAGACATCCACATCCATATTTTATTAAGAATCAAAATGACATGCGTTGACACCTCTAAAGACTAAGATGAAATGCCTCGTTTCCGGTAAAAAGATTCTCCAGATGCTATTTTACGCTAGTATGCTTGCCCAGTAGAGCTACAACTATAAGTAGCTGCACCATTGCTCTACCATGTATAACATGTAAGTATCATATTTGTTAGTAGGATGGTTTATAAGAAGTTTCTTTTTATTTAATATATAATATAAGCCAGTGTTTCAATACTATCCTACCAGATTGTAAGTGATGATGAAGCCAAATATGGTAAAACTCTCACATATTTTAACAAAATTATTTACTAAACAAAAAACTGTCTATTCACCCTTGCCTTGAAGATATTCACATTGTAATTGAATGGAAATAAAGATGTTGGCAACTTAATCCACAGCTTTGAAGGAAACCGTTTGGTTCGAATGCGTGGTATTATAATCGTCAACAAAAAGAAAGTTTCATTATTAGTCCGGAGTCCGAAAGTTGACGATGTTCCACCCCCGTGCTTCTGAAATTGCATATAGCTGTTGGTCCTGCGCCTGATCTCTCTCCGATTGTGTCGGATTGCTGTTCCTTCAAACTATGGGAGTGACGGAATAGAGCGTACATTTAAGCTTGCCTACACGCTCGTGCAAAAATAATAATTGAAAGTGAATTATGGTTTTAACACTGGTTTGGGAATAAACTTATGAAACTCCCGGAAAAAACCAGTTCGAAACCCCGTGGGACTGTCAGTTTACATATCATTTTTCATTTTATAAAATTGTAATAATAAATATAACACATTTAAAAACAGCATGGTACTGATCACCTCATTCCCAGATGTTATAATATATATAATATCTAACCTACCTATTTGATATAAGGATAGGATCCGAGTTAGACTCACCGGTAATATCAGTGACAAAGAGCCTTAATATATCAACACACAAAACTAACGATTTGTTTTTTCTCACAAATATTGACATTTCTAGAATTTAAACTTAACATCTGCGAGGTTTTAACTTCTAAGACACATTATTACTAATTCCAAGATTTAGAAGTTTTCTGACTAATATTGTTTTATGATTAACAGTTAAGTTTTGACCGAAGGTTCAATTCAATCTGAAAACTGCTTCATAACATTATGTGATTGTTATCTTCTAGCAGATACGAAAGTGTCAAGTAGGTATCAGGCGTTATAAGTACATACTGTCGAACATTTAACACATGCAGTATTTGGGTTAACCATACTTGCAAAACTTTCAATGACTTAAGCGTTCAATATAATAATGGCTTTAGAATGCTAATTGGGTTGCCCCGCTAATGAAGTGCCTCGGAAATGTTCGCAGAGACTGATATTTACTGCTTTTAAGCAATAATACGAAGAGTTGCCCCACTGATGCATCCATGTACGAGACAGTTCTAGTATCATTCTAAGTACTGTCTTAGATTAATCTAATTGCCTGATTATTTTACATTGGTATTTAGTATACGACGCTATATATATTTCTATTTTATTCGTAATGTGTTTTTCTTTCTTTACAGCAATGGATACATAACATCTAAAATAAAAAAATAAAAAAGTTTTTATTTATTTATAATTAATTCTTTTTTAACATTTTATCTTGCTCTCAATTAATTTATGAGCGAGAGGAAAGCTATACTGAACGGTTACATCATTCCAGTATCAATTATTGTCGATGATTCTCACAGTTGTCCTAGAGTATATTACAACGAAATAGAAAAAACTTCGGGCACGGTTCAAACAATTATAGACGAATGAATAACCGAGAAGACATCGCGTCAAGGCAGCTTATCGGCAATAAAGCATATCCGACGCTTTTACAATCTAGATGCGCAGAATCTAAAATTTAGAATCGTAAAAATATTGTTCAACATCGATATGATGTGAAGCACCGACACTCCAGGAAGTCTGCTGTTAGTGAACATGTTCAAGATCGTCCACGGCATCTCATCAGATTAAATAGACCACAAATCCTCGCAAAAGAACACATACTTCTACCAAATAATATACCCGAAGCTGTTGAATTAAAAAAACATCCTAATTTCAATAGAGAAGATGGATGGGTACAACCATCTGCTTGGAATTCTATAATTAATAAAATTAAATCCAAACCCAAGCATACCACTGTACCCTTGCATATACTTCAAACTGCTCTAAGCTCGTTCTGCGTAAAAAAATAATACTCAAAAGCTGAAGGTAGCCGGGACATCTTGAAACGTCAGGAATTGAAAAGATAAAATTAAATGCGAAAAGATCTGAAAATTAGATTAACAGTAAAATGTTATATTTTAATACCAGCCCACTAACGATAATAAATAATAATGTAGGCTATTACTAAACTTTTATACCATAAATTATTCGAGGAAACGCTGTATCCCAGCTTTCATGTTTTACATTTTATTATATATTTATCACACACAAAATCGCAATAAATCCATTGGAATTTTAAACTAGTTTTCTCTCAACCCTACCGTTACTAATTAGGCACAATTTTCAGGACTAACACGCCGGGTCTGTGCAATACCTATTAATTAACCTGAGGCAGTTACGCGGCCGCTTGTCAAAGATAAAAGTGATATTGTATTGGAAAGAAAAACAATTAGAGCAAGTAATCTTGGATTTCCATCACACATATACATTGTATTTTTACAGAACTTATGAAGTAATATTAAGAAATATATTCTGTAAGTGTATAATTGTACACAACAGAGTATGAATCCTATCCTAAGCACATGGAGGTGTAAGACAGGGTGACGTTATATCACCGAAACTCTTGACCGTTGCATTGGAAGACTTACTCTAGCTACTGAGCTGGAAAGTATAGGTTTTTTAAATAAAATAAGGGTACAAACAAGCATAGAGGTCACCTGATGGTAAGTGGGTGCTGTGGCCCATATACATCTATTTATTATAAATTGAGAATCAAAATGCTGATGCGTTGTCACTCCTGAGGACTTAGGTGGAATGCCTCGCTTCCAGCAAAAAGGGTTCCGGTTCTCCACACTCACAATACGAAACACAACAACATTAAGCTACTATATTACAATGGTATTCTGTGAGAGCGTGGTCCTATCCTGACCGAGCCTACCCATTTATGACATAACCATAATAAAGCTGCAAAGTGGCTCTACCACTACAGAATTTGCCTAAATTATAGTTATATAGCCGAACCGCTGGAGAACCTCAGAACTATGATAAATGACCTAAATAATGTGTCCCAATGGAAAGGAAAAGCTAAACAAGACAAAGTTCATTTGTAACACCCTGTTGCGCGCCACAATTAATGCCTGGTACGTGGCGACCCTAGTTACCACTAGCGCCTTCTAGTATCAAGTAGCAGAACCAAGAGAGTCAAGATCCTTCTAGAAATTTCCATGGAAGAACTTTTTAGAACTATCGACACCTAGTTAGTCGGGATCGGTATGTAATTGAACATTCCATACTAATGCCGCTAATTGTTGCCAGCACTACGCTCGAAGTTATTTACAAATATATACATATTAATTGACAGAATCAGGCGTTACTTTGCGGAAATCCATTAGGTATATTATTTAAGACAAAATGTCTGACAAGGTAGATCCAACTTCGACTGAGAGGTCATTCGACGGATCCCACACGGCTGGGCAACGTTCGGGAGATTACGATACATCTTCTCGCATCGTATACCCTTAAACTTGACAACGAGACAACCATCGAGTATAAACGATGTTGCCAGTGATGACAAATGGATTTGAGACCTGACCTTCACTGCCGGTTGTATAAGTCAAAGTTTCTCTGCGTGATAGGCTTTGTAATGAGGATATCCGCAATAGAACTAGAGTAAGCTGAAGTAACAATGTGCCGGCCATATAACTCAAATAACTGTCAACCAACGGTGAAGAAACGAAAAAAAATATTCTTAAACTTTTTTTTGTGTTATCATTTTCTTTAGAATTTTAATCTAATAATTTTTGAACATAACAAACAACGGATGCAAAATTCATTTTTAATTTTCATATGTAGTAAGAATTGATTTCCAACCGCTTAGCCAAATTATCAACCATCAAAGACACTCCCACACACATAACTTTCTAAATAATGCAATTAAGAATTCAAATAACAAGGCCAATGTTTAAAAGAGTAATTAAAAAAACTTGACTGCGTGAAAAGTTTTTGAATGTCACTTCCATAACTAGTACGTGTTTTACGACATTTCATATGTTAAAATCCATCTAAGAATTTAACATACGAAGTGTCGTAATCTTCAGGCCGCACAGAACTACTGTTATTTATCAGTAACACGTTTTCAACACATGGCAGAGCCATGCTGCAGTTATTGTAGGGCCGTATTATAGTTGTAGTACAAACAGGTCAGCTCAACCGGGGAAGGACGAAGCTCTCACTGAATACCGACGTAAATAGCTACTTAATATTTCGTACAGTGAGTGTAAAAGAACCGGAGACCCTTTTTACTGGCAATGAGGTATTCCATCTTAGCCACGGGAGTGACAGCACATCTGCATTTTGATTATTAATAGAGGATAGATGTAGATGTCTATAGGCTATAGCATCCACTTATCATCCGGTAGACTCTGTGTTCATTTCCTTATTTGAACGAATTTATTGTTAAAGAATTAAACAGTGCGTGTATCAAACAGAAATAACTACGAACGAAAGTTTTATCATCGCTATCGATGTAACGCGACGCGGTTGAAACCAGTCATCGTTAATTCATACCGCGCTCTGTTTCCCTGGCAACGTGCTAGCTGTTTTGCTTTTGCTTTCTGTTGCGTTTAAAAATCTAAAACTACGTAAAGACCTACCGTCTTTATTTAGCACACATTGCAAGACAAGACACACAAGTTAGACCACAAGTTTTATATTTTCTTACCGACGTCATGTCATCTTCTACCTGGTGGAGTCACCCCGTAGCTTTAGTATGGCTGCAATGGTAATGGATCGACTTGACCGAGAAAGGACCACCCTCAAACAGAATATTAGCGTCAAATAGTAGCATAACGCTGCTGTATTGTATACTGTGAATGACGAGAATCGGAGAGAGCGTTTTAACACGAGGCATTCTCTGGTGGTCCTCAGGAGTGACAACACATTTGCATTTTGATTATGATCTATAAAGTAAGTGAATGATGTAGTCTAACGGCACCCACAGATCGCAGCATTCACTTACCATCACCGTGGTGGACTGTGTACTCTTTCATCACCTTTAGTAGTATTACTGACTTATTAATAGTTATTACGAGGTATTTTTACGCTCATGACGGCATGTAGGGTTTAGATTTAACCTTACCTTACCTTACAAATGGCGGAAATCTGTGGAAAACCATAGAGTGGAATGTGAGGAGATGATAATATCCTTATATAAAAATATACTAAGCTCTCCCACTACTAAATATTTTAACGAACTATAAACAATGTGGAAAAAAAATTGAAATCAAATTTCGTAGAAGCCAGCGTGGAGAAATTTATCTAATTGATATTCGAACGGACGCGAGTCGTGTACCGTTGGCATTGAATTATTAGAAGATTATGTAAAGATGATAATACAAATGCAAATTTAACTTGAGTCGAAAAAGCAAGCATAACCCCGGTCGCCAAATATTAGTTGAGGTTTTTATATTCTGGTTTAAGTTTTAGTTTTAAAAGTGGAAAGAACGCCATAGACGAAATTTTATCAACCAAATTGGCGATATATCGTAATTTAGCCAAATTAAGAGTACTCTTAACCGACGAGCATGTATGCGTAGGTACATAGATGTAAAGAAGACAATAAAGGTGTTTCAGGATCATGCCAAATGGAAAACCGTAGTCTCTGCCTACCCCTCCAGGTGAAGTGAATAGGTGGCGTGAATGTTTTTTTTGTTTTTTCATTCTGTTTCTGCAATGGTGATGATGATGATGTCGTCGTCTTTTCTTTATCATTATTAATTCGTATGAAACCACCACCGATCGAAATCCCTTTTGACATCATAGCACTATTAGCTTTTTAACCGATTTCAAAAAGAAGGATCAATTCGAGTGTATGTTTTTATTTAATTTTATTGCGCTATATCTTCATCAATCGGTAACCGATTTTAATGGCTCCCTTCTTATTAAAGAGTTTTTACATCGAGGAAGGTCTCATATAAATTTGGAGAAATAATTCTACTCCTAATGGTGGAAAAATAGGGAATGAAATTTTAAAGGAACTATTTATGTGGTATTCTAATTGTTACCGTCCAAAGAGTAAACTAATATGAGAAAATTATTTGAATCTTTTTAGATTTTTAGTGTCCGCTTTTCCTTTGTATTAAAAGTTTTATTTTGTATGTACTTTTTGTTGTTTTATTTGTAAAATAAATATAGTTTTTTCCTTCTTTCTGTATTTTTTCGTTCTATCGTTATTCCTTTTTTTCATAAAAGCTTGGACTCATCCTGGGAAAGGAATGGAATAATTTGTCAATATTTGTCTTTCCGTCCGAATAAAACTCGATATCTTTAAGGCAAGTCAATCGACGAATTCAACTCGGCTGGGCGCGTTCGGGAGATGACAATACATCTTCTTGTCAGATATACCTCAAAACCTGAAAACAAGATTGTGCTACCAGTGCGTATTGCCAGTGATGACTTATGGATCTCAGACTTGGTTGTGGTGGTCTTCACTGGTGGCTATATGAGGAAGCTTAAGGTCGCTCAGCGAGATATGGAGAGGGCTATGCACGGGATTTATACGCGTGATAGACTTAAAAATCAGAATATCTACAATAGAGTAACCGACATAGCCCAACGGATTAGGAAGCCGAAGTGGCAGTGGCAAAGGCGGCTCCCTACTACATAGAGGGACGACCTGGTAAGACATGCGGTAAGTCGATGGATGCAGGTGGCTCAGGGGCGTGCTTTGTACTGCTTGTACTGCTTGGGCTTGCTCGATTCAGCGGTGGACTTTCGAAGGGCTGTAATAATAATTTGAAGGAACAGGCTTATAATAAGACGAAAAAACCTTTGAAATAAACCGTATTATACAACAGTGTAATGAGATGAATTCAGTCGTAATTAAAACTGTGTCATTGACTCGATCGCAGCTTTTTGTATAGCGTTGTGTGCGACGGTTCGGAAGTTCCGGTTTACGGCGACTTCTTGTTTGGACACTTTTACTTTCTCATCTTAAGTCTCCGCGTGAGTAGGTCAGAGGTTATGTCAGTGTAGCGTAATTCTAGTCGGTTAGTCGTCTGTAGATCAAACAATTATGTACATTTATTACAAATGTGTAGCGTACGTTACGCGTTGAAGGACTGAGGAATTGATATAAAATATTAGTAGAAGTAACTTTGGTGGGAATTAGTTGCTGGTAGTAATCGCTCTGCAACTGAGTTTTTTTTTAAATTAAGATAATATTTTGTGGCCTTAAATGTGATATTAATACAAAAAAGATATCGGGTTATAACTGATTCCGGTACATTAAATAATACCACGAAATCGAACATAAAACACATTGCTTGCACTCTTAAAAAAGCGGGAAGCCATAGTGCAAGGGAAACTTTTTTGCGGGAAAACTTTAAAGATTTTATTCTAAACTAACCTAAAGTAGTGGTGACGGGATAGTATAAGCAATTGAGAGATGGCGAGAGAAGAGAGAAGTGCTCTTCAACCTAGGTGACGCGCATCATTTTACTTTATTACGCGGATCTGAGCTAATTCATTTGTAAACATCTTTAAAACAAAGACACTTTTCTTTCTTTCGAAGTTTATCTTTTTTGAGTGCTAAATTTTTAATTATCAGTTTAGATAATATCGACGGTATTCGCACTGCTCACATCTTTCAATATTCAAAATTTTACTTTGTATTGCGCGATTTTTGCTATGTATTTCGGTCAAATTTTTAGCCACTGTGACAACATCGGATTATTATGAAGCTATCAATTATTATATAAAATAAAATAAATGACATACAGGTGGACTACCTGATAGTAAGTGGCTCTGGTTCATTACCATCTATCCTCGATAAAGAACCAAAATGTAAGTGTGTTGTAACCCCTGAGGACTAAGATGAAATGCCTCGTTTCCAGTTAAAAGAGTTTCCCGTTCTCTTCACACATCATACAGTATACGGAATTATTAACGTGCTATTAATTACTTTTTTTTACGCTGGTATTCTGTGAGAGCGTGGTACTTCCCCGGTAAAGCCGATCCATTCTCGCTACAACTATATATACTTGCAGCATGACTCTACTACGTATTACCACAACTGCTCAAGATATGTTTTTACAGCCTGTAAATAACCTATTGCTAGGCACAGTCCTAAGAGGGTATATAGCAATTACTCTGCTGCGCTGCTAATTACTGGTTGGCTGAAATAGCTTGTTGTCGAAATATTATATCTCCAAGCTATGCAGGTTTTTGGGGACTAGGGTTTTATAACTAGTGGTATAACAGCAATCAATAACTTCATTAGAGCTGGCGCAATCAAGCCTAGGTTTCATACTGTTAAATTTACTCAAAAGATGTTAATGACTCCAGAGATGCTTGTGCCACCAATGTGTGTGCAAGCGTGGAGGCACTCACTCGACCGTGGATAGGCAGGTGCCTATTGTAACTTCCAAACTTAACCAAATCATTATATCATTAATATTAAGGTAAGTGAGGGTAATATGATCACCTTTAGCTTTGCCGCCATATAAAACCAAAACTATGAGGAAGACAGAGACAAAAAACAAAGTCGTATACTATATCTAATATATTAAGAAAAAAATAGCTAACAAGTTTTAGCAATAATTAGGAATATTTCGAAAAATGAACTTAAAAAAATTTACTTAACTACACAATATTAAAATTGACTAAAATATTTACTATAATGTCAACTGTTAGAATAGCTTGGGTTAAAGCAGCGCCCTTTTGACCCTTTATTATTTGATTGACAGATGAAGAGCTATCGTATCATAGAGCCATCCATACAAACAAGGCAGTAGTTTTTGAGTTATAATAAAGTGACCATATTTACCGGATGACCATATTACCCTCACGTATACTTAAATCTTCTGTGCGTTTGCTTGTCAAAAAACTGCTACAAAACGGCTGGATTGACATTGACAAAATTTTCCATGTGTATTTGAGTGGGTTCCTGTATGATTTGGATTCACAATTAGATCTAATAGGTGGAGCAGTTGCTAAAGTTCAGAAATCGCCCATACGAAGCCTAGGTGGATCGCCTAATTAAATATAAAAGGAAAGGAATGAAATTTATTGCATTCTAAATGAGATGTTCACAAACTAAAGTGAAAATGCACAATTTTTCCATGGAAAACAAACTAGTTAAAGGGAAGCATTCTGATTCCGTTAATGGCTCTATGTGCTAAGACCCCTTTGCCTTGCCTGGAGTGGAAAATATAAAAAGTCAAACAATGAAGTTAAAATAAAATATTATACATTTTCAATAGAAAACAACGAGGGCTAATAATCTTCCGCCCACCAGTTGTCGCTAGTAGACACTGAAGTGAAGTTTTTAGTTATACTATGTCGTTTAATTGAAAAGTAAGTATTAATATAATTTTATCAGTCTCTGTGATATTGTATTAATTAATAAACAAAACAATACCTCGATAGGTTGCTATTTAATTTTTTGCACATTTTTAACTCCTTTTACAATTTTTCTACTTTTTCGTATATTCTGTGGTTTAATTTATTTATTTTTAATGTAATTAATATAATATATAACGCATAGTAAATAAACATAAAAACATTAACATCATTA
>DWHP01009172.1:0-10293 GCA_018247895.1 Parnassius honrathi | reverse complement strand
TGGAAACGAGGCATTCCATCTTAGTCCTCAGGGGTGACAACGCATCTACGTTTTGATTCTTAATCGAGGATAAATGTAGATGTCTATGGGCCACATCATCCACTTACCATCAGGTAGACTGCGTGCTCGTCTGTTACCCTTATTCTATAAAAAAAATGGCTGTGTATCATTCAGACCACTGGTTGGACGGCGCTGTTTAGTAAAGGGGCTAGGCTGTTGATCGTACAGCTAATTAAGATAGTTGGCTGCGATATATTATACATCTTCAGGATTCACGGCATCTATAGATATTCAACAAACATTGATTTTTATACGAGGTAGAGGTTTTACAATTTTGGCACAAAAGGAGAGAGAGAGAGAGAAAATAAAAAACTTCCTTTTTACTTAGATAAAGATATAAAAAATTGTGTTTACTATTCTTAAATCTTAAAATATATATCTAATATTAGCACAGCACAGAAACAATGAAAAACCATTTTACACATAAAAAGTATAATAGAATGTAATCTCTTCATCTTTGATGGCGGTTCCAAGAAAGCAACGTAACTAATTTGGGAGCTCTATCATTTTTTTCAACGAAGCACAGAAAAAACGTTATATTCAATTTCACAATTCAATTTCCCTGTAGAACACAAAACATGTTTCACGCTATTTCTAAACGGAGGCGGATAGCAACTAGCGTAGATAACTCATGTTTAGACGTCCTACACACAGGGTCAACGACACAGGTTAACACAATTTCGGTGCTAACTGAAACACTGAAACTCTGTACATTGACCCTCATCGTGCGGATTTTTTACGTGATTGTGGCAGCCAAATTTAGTCAAATCGCAAGTATCTATAGAACGAACGTAAGGGATATTTTTGCATACATCCGCATTTATGATTGCTAATAAAATTTGACCGTATGTGAAACGAGATGGATGAGTTGTCGACCTAATAACTTAGTTTTTATTATCGAATTTAAAAGCTCCGGGTTTATTATTACACTGGTCAAGTGCTATTTTATTGATAATTTGGTTTTAGTTAACAAAATTTTTGACGTGTGGTAGCGGCGTAACAGACCCCATTACTCTATTTCGACTTACAGGCGTAAAAGGCGACTATGGTATATGCTCAAACGATCTTATGGCTTACGAAGAATGGGTGAATATGACGTTACTACCAGGCGTAAAATACGTAAGCCAGCGATGGGAAGCAGCATTGAAGGTATGAAAGAATATCAGCGCTACTACCAGTACTAATAAATACTCTGTTACTGGTGAATCTGGATTTTAGTTGCTGTAATACTTATTTTTAAGTATTTTGTTATTAAATTTGTTTTTATTTTCCGTCAAAGTAATGTTTCGTAAAAGTAAATTGTAACAGCAACAGCAACGAATTAACTTTTTCTTTCTTCTTATTTATTTCGAAAGGAAAGGAAGAATCGCTAGAACTGCGATTGTCAATCCGCTTGCTTGAAAAATAAAATGTAGAAGAAAATAGGTACACAGTTTAATTTATTTTGTCAATTTTACTATACATAGAGATATCATGTATTTTTAAACTAATTTAATTAAAAGCGATAACACTTTACAGGTGTTTGTCTGATGTATGATTGTCGACTTATGGAGAAAAAGGTAATAATTTGTGTGGGAAGTCAAGAATTTGCGTTGTACACAAAGGGTAATGGCGAAAAAATTGTTGATAGAATTATTAAGTGTCTACTTACGTCACCGGTACAGATATCAATAAAATAATTTCCTATGTTTTATCTAATCAAGCTTTTGTTGTCGTTCGGGCAAATTTTTGTCGGGTTACATTACACTACTCATTTCACTAGTATAGATATCAATAAAATATTTTTATTATGTATTATCTAATCAAGCTTATCGATGTCTGGAAAAAATATTATACATAATTTAAATTTGTTGTTTCATTGCTGAATCGCGCAAATATAAGAAATCATTATCGTTGTAATGTTTTTTCCAATTAAGGCAAGCAAAGTTCATATCATTACATCCCAATCTGATGTGAATTTTGTACAAACTGGAATATCTTTACTTCCTGATTTCAAGCAGTAGTATAAATAAAGAAAAAATGGTTCAGAATTTCAAATTCTTATTTAGAAATATTTTTATTTGTAGACACAATAAAATAATATCAACAAAAATTTGTTTGGGAGTTCGCAATTATCCTTTAAATATTTAGAGACATGTAGCAATCTATGAGATAGCCCATAATTATTAATATGATTCCAACTAACTGTTGTAGTTTTGGCAAATTGTATCTTGTGTACTTTGCATAGACAGTTACTTTCGAAACACGCAAATTACGTCTGAGCATTCTTGTTATAGACTATATATACAAATTCAAATTGTTTATTGCATGTCACATTGTAAATTTAAGATGGTACATTATTGATAGGTATACATTGTGAATGATTCGTTCATTTAACCCGGGTTGCATTAAAATATAAATTATTGCAATAACATTTTTTGAAGATCTACGACCAAAGAGTGTAGTAATGTCCGACGACCGATATTGTCACAGATCACACAACACTGAAACTCGAAATGATCCATTTGAATGATCGATCCGAATGACCAAGTTCGTGAAGCGAATTAATATTTGAGTGATTAGGTCATTAGAAATGAATTAATGACACATGTCACACACGTGACTCCAATGCGCGTTGCCGGACTACTATACACCATGTAACAAAAACCCTGTGGTTTCCGTTACGTGTGTTATCAAAGCAAGTATTCAAACGCATCGAAATAACTTCAATTCAGAAAAGTTTTCCATAGAAATATTAAAATAAATTTGACTACATTTCTATTTGCCAATTGTATGTGGCTTCATTATCTCTGCATTGACCAGAGAGTAAGAGTATTGTTAAAGACCCTGCTAATAATACATTAATAAATAAAGAACCATAAAAACCGAAATGATTTGTTCACGGGCAGGCATCACCGTTCATTGCTAGATTAAAGGCTGCGAAGCTGAATTGAAAATCGTGAATAAAAACTAAGAAATATTGAAGCTGTAAATTTAAATATATGTAAATTTCATTTTAACTGTCCTCCAATATTCGCCCGATAAATATTACAATACGATGAAAAAAATACATTTATTTATTCGGTCGTGAAACGATCCAGAAAATTATGAAACTTTCATCATTCAAAGTTTACAAATCGATTCAGGGAGTATTGTCAAAGTCAAACGACCAATATTACACAATACAAATGATTTCGAGTCATGTATATCATTATATTTACCCATATCATATAAAGAATTTTCTCAACATGTATTGTTGTTTGTTAGTCAATAAAGACGGATTAGGAAGAATTTCGTCACATAGAAAGACCACAACCTGTATTAACGCATTTTCATGACGGAAAATAAAATGTATAATTAGAAAATCAGCATGAAGGTGTTTCACAAGCGAAGTCTAGAGCAAAAGTATCTACTAAAATTTCCTCTGCTGAACTGAAATTTAAAATAGGCCTCCCCCATACATTGTCACAAGGTACGCACCTGAGCCATCCGCATCAATCGAATGACTGCGTGATCCATGAGATCGTCACTTCATCTGGTGGGGTTTCGCCCCACAATGTGCTGCCTAGTAGATGGTTACCACTCCAGAACTCCCTTACTAAAGGGGAGAAGTTAATTAGACATAATTTTATAATCTTCAAGATCCATCTAAACCTCGACACGCCCTGAGTTCTTAGTTAAAAAGCAAAAAGTGATTTAGAAGAAAATAAATTAATATAGTTTCGCCAGTGGGTTGATTGGCTGACTTATTAAAGCCTGCCCGACTTCCTAAAAGATTTTGAGTTATTTTGATAATGCGACTGACTAATTTACTGGTTCATGAATCATATGTAGCAGGTGTAATGGAATATACCCATCGATCACGTACCGTTGTACAATGTCGATTAAACGCCAGTAAAATCAAGAACTCCGACAGATGGCCAGTTATTTTAAAATAAGTTCAACAATCATTTATCTTTATAACAATGTGCTTTTTATATCATTTATACGTTCACTATGATTATTAGATACGATTTCATGCGACAAATTCGATTCTAGATTTTTAGGCGCTAGTGGAACATACCTACGCGCTTTGCGCTTAATGCACGCAAAAAGTACCCAAATATCCTGACAACTGACGATCATCTTAGTTATAGCTATTTGATTTTTTTTTTCGAAAAAGATATACGTTGAACCAAATATATATAACGAAATTTATTAAAAGGTCTCAAGTTATACGATAAATCGTATCAATATAATCCATTATAAATTCGCTACGTATGAGTATGGAGTATGGTGTGAGAATATCCACTACCCCATATAATTTCATGGAAGTCGTAAGAGGTGACGAAGGGAATCTAAAACAGTAGATGGGCAGTAGCAACTTTCTTATAAGAACCGTAAATAATAAAAAACTGCGGTTGACAACCTGCCTGTCAAGTATGGGAACCATGGCAAAATCACGTCTATAAGGCGGTCTATGGAGGAGCCTATGCTGATCCGGGACTCAGGCTCAGAAGGGCTAGAACCCAGAGTCGTAAAGCCAGTTAATAAAAAAACGATCCGTGGAGTCTTGATACTCTGTAATGAATGAATGAATTAAATACTTATAAGCCATAATTAGATACTTATAACAACGTAATACATTTAATTAAACCATTTTTAAAATGAAATAACTACTTATTTATAAGATAAGGGTGCCAACGAGCACACACTCTACTTGATGCTAAGTTGTTGCTGTATCCCATAGACAACTACATATATCCTCGATTACGAATCAAAATGCAGGTCCCGTGAGGACTAAGATGGAATGCCTCGTTTACAGTCAAAAGCATCACCGCTTCTATACACGTACCATACGAAACACAGCAGCGTAAAGTTAACTTTACCTGCCATCAATTAATTTACTTAAGAGTAATTTCCTAACAAATTTTTTACACTAAAGAATGGGTCGTAAGACATATCAGAACGTTTGTCAAATACAGAATTTATTAACGGACATTAGTAATGTAAGCATCAGGATAATACATAAAAGATGAAAGTGAAAATCACCGGGATTGTTAACGAAACTGTCGAGTTAACGACGTCGCTGCGGACAACGACGTCCGGCCTTGACGTCCGATTTGTGAGCCCATGATTGTATATTCAACGCTCGTGAGTAGAACAGGGGAATGTCTCGAGCTGGTTCTGTAGATAGAAATACCTTTAAAAGTTCAAAAAGGTTTTTTTCTAGGAGTCTGTTTGGGATATTTACACAATAACTAGACTTTCACATTTTGTTCGTAGTAGAGCCATGCTGCAGCTATATTAGTAGTATAGTTGCAGCACGAAGGTCGGCTCGACCGGTGAAAGGTCACGTTCGCACAGAATACCAGCGTAAAATAGCAGATTAACGCTGCTGTGTTTTGTATAGTGAGTGCAGAGAACCCGAGACCCATTTTATTGGAAGTTCCATCTTAGTTCTCACGGGTGACAATGCGTCTGGATTTTAATTCGTAATCGATTATAGATGTAAATATCTATAGGCCACAGCAACTACTTAATATTAGGTGGACTGTGTGCAAAAAACATTGCCATACGAGCACACGTTTCACCGTTCCCACTAATAGTTCACATGCGCTGACACTTAATACACAAAATAGCACCACATTTACGTATCAAAACTCACTTGAAAGCATTATTCAAACAATAAAACAGAAACAGCAATCCACCAACGGTCAAGTTCCCAGTCCACGATGGTATGTGGATGCTCTGGCCCATAGACGTCTACGTAGGACATACTGAAAGTTCTGCGCCCTTGGCACTCATAAATGTTTGAATTTCAAATGTCATATTTTTTAAAACATAAGATACTCATATATTGATTAAATGATTTGACGCGAAGTCATGTGTCAATTCTTTTTATCAAGTTTGTTTGAAGTTTATCTGCATCAGAGCGCTGATTTCTATTTCAAAAGTTCACTCTCTCCACAAGATAGCACTGTTCGTCTTCAAAATGCTTTTTGAAGGGAAGAAATTAATTTGAGCACTGTAAGGGTACCCAGAATTTTATCATAGCCGTATTCCTCTCCATTGTGAAATTCGTAAAGGTCTAGCGAAAGGAAAACCGTATGTGCATCATCTGGGCATTGAGGCAAAAAAGAAGTACGGGCAAAACAATGATTGCGTTTTTTTTCTTTCAGTCGGGTTCTGTCTGCACGATTCACTTGATGAGAAAAATAAAGTTAATAATGAGAGATATACCAGCATTTGTTTGCCCACTGGCTTTTAAACAGTGAGGGAAAACGACCAACAAATTTTGGCGCACATCGCGAACAAGAAAAAATCATATTTCGCTTTTGAAATGTTAGCGCTCGTGACCCATTCCATGTACAGTTCAGATTTCGCGTCATGCGATTTCTATGTTTTCCCAAAAATCGAAGATTTTATGAGAGATTTCACATTTACGCAAACAGAAGCTATCAGATAGCCACCACATAAAAATGCCCTTAGTCCAACGTCCCTTACTTTTTCAGAAAGGTTTAATCGAATGAAAAAGTGTTTAAAATGTGGAAACCATGGAAATTAGTAAATTTAGTTGACATAATATAAATTAATTTATTTATGAGTTACGAAAAACCTTTATTGTACCCTCAATTATGAACCAAAATGCCGATGCATTGTCATACTTGAGGACTAAGATGGAATGACTCGTCTCCAGTAAAAAGAGCCTTCGATTCTCTACACTTACGGAGCTCGGTCCTCTACCGGTTGAGTCAATCTATTCGTGCTACAACCATAATACAGCTGCAGCATGGTTTTGCTACATACGAAGCAACCCACTTATTTAGTACTACTTCCAAGAAATAGTGTAACTTCTTTTACCAAATGGTTTAAAAAGTACTAGAGACAGTACAATTAAAGAAGTAAACTTTGACGGGCGGATGAGGAGGAGTCTGGTAGTATTCACTATCCATTGCAGTGGTCAAGTTGGGTACGACTTTCTATTTATAGGAGTTAATTAGTTTAAAATATTAAACGGGCCATATGAAATCGACTCAACACAGTCGTTGTCCGTGCCCTTGAGCGCGGACGCGTTGCGGCAGGTCGAGACCGCGCAAGCCGTTCATACAGTTATGGCTCAAGAATCTCACTTGCAGGCGTCGCATGCAACCGTGCACATCGATACCTTGTCAATTGCCTGATGTCATATTTGGCATTAAAGTATTCACTTTGTTAGTACTACGTACATATTTTTTTAGCAAACTAGTAATGCTTACTAATTCTAGCAGAATTTCGAAATACAAATTTTTATTATTTTATAGAATACATTTGACAACCAAACAACATTTGACAAACGAGCACACAGTCAACCCGATGGTAGGTGGACGATGTGGCACAAGGCATCTACATCCAATTTTGAGTTCTAATCAAAGTACAGATGCGTTGATCCCGTGAAAGGGTCTCCTGTTCTCTACACACACCATACAAAGCGGCAGAATTAGGCTGCTATATAAAGCTGGTATTTTATCTCGAACAGCGTGTAAGTATGGCCATATTATCCAAGTGCTTGTTGTTGTATTAAGTTGGTATTTCGTCTTGAACAGCATGTAAGTATGGTCATCCAAGTGCTGGTGCATTAACCATGTGTTAGTTTGTGACGGAAAAATGTGAGGAATCCTGCATGTCTAAGAAATACAATACTTTGAGGACATGTGACGTCCGCCAATACGTACTGGTGCAGCGCGGCGAAATTATTGCTCTACAACTCTGAGAAGGCCTGTGCCTAACAATGGTACTCCTACTCCGCACTATCCTGTGGGTGTCGTAACAGGTGACAAAGGGAAACTGAAACAGAAGATGGGCGGCAGCATCTTCATGTTAAGAGCTCAAAAAACCTGCGATTGATTACTTGCCTGCCAAACTTAGTAGTTATGGCAAAATCTCTATGAGGTAATCTATGGAGAAAAATTATGTTCCATGATATTTAATAGACTGCAATGAATGATGAATTAAAGTGCACAGCGGTGGTGGTGGTTTTGGTGATAAGGGCAGTACAATACTGATGCTAAAGTCCTTAATGACTTACTTAAACATGACCCTTCACTGTACTTCACTAACAAGGAATTACTTCGCTGAGTATTTCAGGCAAATAATTGCGTCACCGTTTTGGCCTCGAATTAAGCAACTTCAATGCGGTTATTCACTTTAGCAGGAAAAGTTCGATCACGACAATCATAAGAACGTTAATATTTTTGTTTCAATCGATATGATGTCGATATAAAACTTTTGCTGTAGTTTTATTAAGAATGGTAAAGATACAATCTGTATATATTGCATAGCGGGGCTCAGGTATACTCTCATTGTGAGAGGGATTAAGGGTAAGGAATTTCACCCGCCCTGCCAAAATGCGTGGTAGCGTAATTCACGTCTCCGAAATATTTCAACAAAAAAAAAAAACATGACAGTCTACCAAAAATACAACTAATAAAAAAAAACCAAATAAAGTAAAATAATAGAAAAAAGAAAACTTTTTAATAAAATCCACGTTAGATTACGTGTTTGTCACGTTTATATCATTAATTTCTAAAGTAGAGTCATTTATTTCCATAGTTATACCCGCGTGAATGTTTGTAGAAAATCTATTTGGCTAACCTTGGAAGAGAAATCTGTATTAGAAAATTAAAAAGTTTATTTCAGACCAGTGTTTAGTAATTATATACATAAAAACAATTGTTATTTGAACGCTATTGCGTATAATCTGAACAAAACGTATAGATAATCCATGACTCCTACTACAATAGAACAGAAGAATTTAACGTGGCTATTACATCTATAGAAATAGTTAATCCAACAGGAAAATGATTCCACCAACGTTATTGAAAGACACATTTATATTTTTTTTATTTTTACGATAGGCATAGACTCTACCTTTTGTATGTATACGACTCTATTCTTCTTCTTCATTAGCTATTAGTCCATTGCTGGAATTGAGTTTCTCCCCTCATAGGGAGGATTTGCTTTAATCGCGACGCTTAGTAGAATACGATGACGACGTCTCATATCTTTCTTTCTTTCCTGCTGCATGTTTCCAGTTTAGGTACCTTTTGCGTAAACAAGATGGTATACCGCTATCTATAGGAAGAGAAGATTTTTTCTGGAATTTCCCATAGCCACCTTTTACAACATCATGGTCATATAAGTAGGAGATCCATATCTTGAGATGCCTTTCTCAAAAATTAAAAATTGATGGCGCGAATGCAAACTTTTACGTGTTACGTAAAATAATTTTAAAGCCTCCGGACGGACGCACGGACATCAAAGTGATTTCAAAAGTTTTCCCCTTTTCTCACTTTGTCAAGGAGTACTAATAATAACATGGCTAGGGATGCTGAGAACTAGTTTTTTTTGCCACCCTAGCTATGAATTTTTATCTGTGTTTGCCTATGCAATTTTTGATTTTGAAACTTTGTTTTACTTCTTCATAACAATCATCATTACATTCCATCACACATCGATAGCTGAACTTTAGCCTACCCCATAGAGTGCCACAAAACACGGTCCTGGTCCACATGTTACATCGATTTTCTGCTTCTCTTACTAGGTCATCTTTTCACCTGTAGGAGACCACCCTAAACTTCGCTTACCGGTACGAGGTTCCCATTCGAGAACCTTTCTTTCCCTATTATTTTTATAGGATAAGGGTGACAAACGAGCACACAGTCCACCTGATGGTAAGTAAATAAATGTATGTGTGTAATTGAATATATATAAATATATTACCCAATGCTGACAAAAGAGCGCCGTTGTATCGCTTAATGCAAAATTACAATGATCACTTTTGGGACATTGACATTTTTAATAACCGCGCTAATTCCTTTAGAAGCAAAGTGATTAATAAGCTAATGAGTTTTATTAACTAAAAACTAAATAAAATAAATCAAATTATATCAAAACATAATTTAAATTATATAATTGTTTTAAATCAAAACTAAAATTTGAACAGTAATTTTTTTTTAATTTAGTTATTTGTACTAGATTGTAGTGTTTTTAAATAGTTCAATATTGCTGATCTGTTTAAGTAACTCCAACTAATGCCATTTTGTATTATTACATATTATGTAGTAAGTCCTCCTTCACATCTCTCACTTTTGTAATTTATCCTATAAAATATTTTCTGAGGCTGGTGGTGTTCATCATTATCATCATCATTACAGGGCTTCACAAGTCCACTGCTGAACATAGGCCTCCCCCAAGGTATGCCACAAAGCACGGTCCTGAGCCACCTGCATCCAT